>CAEFZY010049349.1:0-21788 GCA_903066815.1 Brachyrhaphis roseni
TATATATATATATATATATATATATATGTCACAGTTTTAACCTGAATATATCAATTAGAAAGCTAAATATTTAATTTAGAACTCAATATTTAGTTTAGGAAACAAATGTTTATTTTCAAGTTTCAAAATAAAAGTGTTGCTCTGAGCTAGTTAAATATGTAGTTTGAAGATCAATATTTACCTCAGAAAATAAATATTTAGTGTAAAAACTAAATATTTAGTTTAGAAACTAAATGTTTAACTCCAAACTAAATATTTAGCTTGGAAATAAATATTTAGCTCAAAAAATATATATTTGTTTTACAAACTAAAGATTTAGTGAGAAAGCTTCAAGTTAAATATTTAGCTCAGAGGTAGCTAAATATTTAGTTTGAAATAAAGTAGTTAGCTTCCGTGTAAATACTAAAGCTCACAACTCAAACTTTAGTTGGGAGCTAAATATTTAGTTATCAAGGTAAATGTTTAGTTTAGAAGCTTAGCAAATTAATTTGCTAACTAAATAGTTATCTTCAAACTAAATATTTAGCCCAAAGCTTATAGTTAATTATTTAGCTCCAAACTACATATTAATCAATCGTTGTTGTTTGTAATGTCACTTGTGCGTCAGATTTACAGACGTATGAGAAACGTGAGAACACAAAGGTTCCTGCCAGAACCTTTGTGCGGAAAAACAGGGCTCAGTTTTTACATGTTAATATGTATCTAACTGACATATGAAATGTGGGAGAAGGAAGCCTGGTGAATACTTTCCAGTTCTGCTGTAACGTTTACTTTCTACACTGTTGAGTTTTGCTCATTCACTCCATGTTTCTGTCCTCTGGTGCCTCTTTAACGTTACCCATTCTGACCCGCCGTTCCTCTCCAGGTTGTTGTTCCTCCTCTCCTCCTGCCTCCTTTCTCCCAACTCGTCAGTTTTTCTCAGCGAGACGTAAAGGTGGTTGCTTCGTCAGCTTCCTGAGCCGCATTGTTCAGCTGAAGTTGTCAGCCGTTGAAAGGATCCCCGCTGTGCTGACAGAACCTTCATTTTGTAACTAGGCTGAAAGGAAATGTCAGTGTGTGAATCCACCGTGGCGTTAGGACGGTTTTCATCCTAAGCCTCTACAGCTCGCATGTCAAAGTCATTCTTATTTTGGGCCATATTGAGATTATGGAAGTCCTTAAAGGGCCGGTTGTGGTAAAATGTTGATAAAACCCAACAACAAGCCAATGAAATTAAAATGACTTGAGGAGTACTTCTTAAATTTAAATAATACTGAACATCATTTTACATTGATGTAATTTAGCAGTTTGCATATGAAAACTACGGAAGGAGATTACTGCCATGGAAAAGAAAATTCTGGTTCTGATATTATATTTAATAGGTGAAAAATTTTATTTCGGAGAATTTTTAGTCAGAATTCTGTTTTTTTTAGAATTCTGAATTTCTTTCGCAGAATTTTTCCATTTTTCTCAGAATTCTGACTTTTCTCAAATTCTAAATTTTTTCGTATAATTGATATTTCCCCCCCAGAATTCAGAGTTTTGATTGCAGAAGATTGGAGTCAGAATAATTCTGGTAAATTCTAAAAGAAAAACCTGATTCTTTTTCTTCTGTGGTCCCAATCCTCTTCTGTTGAAAACTGCTTTCATTTGATTGATAAAATATTATTTAAGCATACAACAGTTATTTTCAAGGTCCTTTTTTTTTTGATGGGCCACATTAAGTCTTCCTGGCGGGCCGGATTTGGCCCGTGGGCCTTGAGTTTGGCACCTGCGCTCTGCAGCAGACCTGCGCTCTGCGAACATAAGAGCTCTCACACTTTATCCCAAACCTTGGAAAACATTGATGGAAACAAAAAGCGCCTTTCAGTAAAAAGCCTTTAGCAGCTATTTGCAGTGAATCAGTGCTGCTGGCAGCCAGATTCATTCATTTCATCTCAATCAAAAGCCATTTATGTATTTTAATCCATTTCTCTTCATGAATATTCAGCAGCAGTTTTGTCGAGTCTCTTGCAGCTAAATTAAATCAGCAACATAACTTTGATATTAATATTTCATTTGATGCTGAAATATGAGGAAAAAGCTAAACTTATTTCCTTCCTTGGTTTAATAAACAGAAAATCTATCAAAGTTTCTGTTCCTCAAGGTTTTTGCTCCAGAATTAATAAAATGTTTTTTGGGGGTTTTTTATCAGAAACTAGAGCTGACAGAATATATTTTTTTACTTTCTGGTTAATCTCTGTATAATTTTGTGGTTTTGTTTTGTGTAAATTAGGGCTAACCATATAGCTATAAAAAAAATTATCAGGAAATAAGCGTTTCATATGAGTTGATCAATAATTATTGATTAGTTTTTGTTTTAAATATTTGAAATGCAGCCAAATTGGTGGCGTGTCATTTCCTGTTTTGTCTAGTTTTTTCTCCATGTTGTTTTTTATTTTTTAGCAGTTATGAGACAAAGTGGGGAAACTTGAAACTGATGCTGCTCCAGTTACTCAGCAGGTCGTTGCTAGGCAACCGAGTAGTGAGAGTTGGTTGATTCCACCAACCTGGATTACTCCATACATTCAGTAGTCTCTCAGATGTTTTATCTCTTGATATTGATCACATCAACAGCATTATTGATTTATTGTCCAGCCCTTATATAAATAATTTCATTTGGATCAAATATTGACCAATTTCAGGGATATAAGCTCAATGGAATCACAGCTGGTGAAGAAAACGACATGAAAACCTTTTTCCCGAGCCAGTTCTTCTGCTAGCGCTGGGCTAGCATGTTAGCTTTGGTTGTATTTACCCAGAATGCCCTGTGCTGTAGTCCACTTCCTGCTTGTGGAGTGGTCTCTGGTGCACTTGGCGTTCACATTCAAATCGATCCAGAGTTCACTTCAACCGAACGCAGACCTGGTCTGGAGGACCAGAGTTTGATTAGCATTCACACCTCACCAACCGAACCGGAGTTAAATGAAAGTGGACTGATGGTTTCCATTTTTAATTGAAAGAGTTGAACCAGAATCACGTCGGGTCATGAAGTGTAACTGTTTTTCTTTTGTCCCTCAGATGAGCAGCAAGCGCTCCAGCAGTTTCCGGCGCGCCATCGCTAACGGCCGCCGCACCCTGCAGAGGGAAATCCTGCTGGACGAGACGGGCCTTGGACTGTACAAGCGCTTCGTCCGCTACGTGGCCTACGAGATCCTGCCATGTGAGACGGACCGGCGCTGGTACTTCCACCAAAACCGCCTCTGTCCTCCGCCCGTCTTCATCGCCGTCGTCACCATCGTCCAGGTGAGACGGCCTCTGAATAAACCAGGAAGTCAAACTCATTTTTATCTTGGGGCGTATCGAGGCGTCCTTAAAGGGCCGGTTGTGTAGAATGTCTTGATAAAACCCAAAAACAAACCTCTAAAAGTTGAATAAACAAGTACTCTGCACTTGGTGAGTACTTCCTAAAGCTAAATGATACTGAACCTCATTTCACATAAAATTTGGCAGAATACAGATGAATACTGCGGAAGAAGTTTTCATATATATTCTGTGGGGAAAAGAAGATTCTGGCTTTAATCTGCTGAGATCAAATGTCAGAATTCAAAGAAAAACTCAAAATCCAGAGGAAAAAATTTGAATTTTGAGGAAAAATATTGGAATTCTGGGGAAAAAAGTCACATTTCTAAGAAAAATTAAGATTTTCTTTCTGTGCTCCTAAACCTCTTCTGTTGAAAACTGCTTTCATTTGATTGATAAAATATTATGTAAGCATACAGCGGTTATTTCAAGGTACTTTGGGCCACACAGAACTCTACGGTGGGCTGGTTTTGGCCCGCGGGCCTTGAGTTTGACAGGTTTTCTAAAACAATAATCCTGTTTTTCTGAGCTGTTTGAGGAGATTTCCTGCCTCACTTTGAGCCGCTGCTTCTTTAAGCTGAAATCCTCCCCAGGAAAAACTTCAGCCTCTGATGTCGGATCGTCACCAAAGACGATTAAAGGACGGATTCATGTGGGGAAAGAAAAAATACTTGGAATCTGTCGTGTTGTGACGGCGCATTAGAGCCTGTCATTTTTTTTAAATTACAAGAATAAAGTCATAATATTATGACAATAAAGACACAATATTACCAGAAAATCATAGTTTTAATGACAGTAAAGCGTCTAGTTTCTTTCTTCAAAATAAAGTCAGATGTTTCTTCGATCGTTTCAAAATCCTGCTAATGATGATAATTTCACTTCCAAAGTAAAATTTCACAAGAGGCTCAACAATCCTTAGTTCAAGTTTTAGGGTCTTTTTGTTTGATTTCCCATAAAACCTTTTAAAACTTTATTCTCATTAATTTAGGACTGTTTGTCGCACAACTTTATTCTCGTAACGTATCGTCTTTTTATCTCATATTAGTAAAATTTTATTCTTGTATTATTGCGACTTTACTCTCATATTATTACTTTTTATCATACAACGTTTGTAATACTTTTTTCTCTTATTGCGTCTCATATTGTCATAACTTTTAGTTCATTCTTGTACTGTGAGTTTCTTCTATTTTGACTTTTCTCTTGTAATATTTTTTTTCTCATAATAATATGACTCTCCTGTCATTATTTCGTTTTTTTTCTTAGCCTGGTTCAGTTCTCTATCGCTTCGTCTGAATAGTTTGAGATTTTCCAGGGAAAATAACCAACAAAACTTCCTGGTTTCCCTGAACTCATCAGAAAGCCGAGTCGTCTTCAGTCCTCTGAATGGCTGTAATGACAGCGAGAGTCTGATAATAACTGTTCACATCCATTTTAATTCACAGAGACAATAAGCCATTATTCTATGAAAAGTAATTAATGGAGCTGAACCAGATGTATCTTTTTTTCCTGCAGGCGGTAATTGTCTCAATTCTAGCCGAGGAATACAGAAAAAGACCAAAACGTCTCAGAAAGTACAATGAGTGTTCGTTTGGCAGGACGCCTGATCGTCTTTTTATCGTGTTCATGGTGTGTGTTGTGTTGCAGATAATCGTGTTCATGGTGTGTGTTGTGTTGCAGATAATCGTGTTCATGTGCTACGGCATCATGCTCAATAAGTGGGTCCTGCAGACGTACCAGCTGGACTTCATGAAGAGTCCGCTGGTCTACCATCCCGGCCACCGCGCTCAAGTCTGGCGCTTCTTCAGCTACATGTTCATGCATGTTGGGTATGTTGAGCTGCTCCTCCTTCCTCCTGCTGATTGTCTGTTTTTGGCTGTGGCTGCTGCTGATGAGACCAAATGAAACTTTTCCTTTCCTCAGTTTGGAGCAGCTGGGATTTAACGCTCTGCTGCAGCTGATGATCGGCGTTCCCTTAGAGATGGTTCACGGCATCTTACGGATAAGTTTGCTCTACATGGCAGGAGTTCTGGCCGGTGAGTTTCATTCTGGCATACTGACGGGGCGGTATTGTGTGTTTACCGGGCACATAGTGTCATTTTATAGCACAAGAAAGCAACTGTTACCTTCAGCTGTTATAAAAATTATATATGTATCAAATATGACTTAAAAGAAATTTTCCTTCCTGATTTAAGTCCATGAAATTGGGCCTCTGTCTCTTTAAAAACTCCTGCTCTCTCTGAAGCTCCGCCTCCAGGAAGTCATACCAACATGGCTCCTCTATTAACCCTTTAACGTTTTTACCATCGTTTCTCTGAGCAGCAGCTCTTATAATGAGCTCAATAGATGTTTGCTAATTGCTGCTGGCTAGTCTGAAGGAGCTGAAGGAGGAGAGGGCGGGGCTAGGTCCATCCAGATGTTTTAACAGCTAAATGGTTGCCATGGAGATTGAAAGATTTCTCAAACATGGAAGAATCAGGTTTGTTTTTGATGAGGGAAAAACATTTTATCACGATGGAAAGATAAAAAAAAAGTAAATTTTACGGAATACTGCCCCTTTAAGAGAAAAATTATCTCATGATTAATGAAGCTTTGTGATGTTTGAAAGCTTTATTTTTTTTAATTTAAGTGACTTTGTTTGCTGTTTTTGTGTCCAGCCTGTTTTCGTTTGGTGAGTCAACATTCCCAGAATGCATCACTCGATGTGTTTCAGTTACAAATGTGTCAATATTCCGCTAATGTCAGAAAAAAACAATCTCACTCTTACAGTGTTTCTATTAAATAAGAAATGCAGTTAAAATCAGGCGTGAATTTTTTTTTTTTCACGCAGTAAATCATTAACAAACATCATCCTCCTACCACTTCCTGTTGTCTTCTTTGTTGTTTCCGGCGGTAGTAACGTCCGGCTGTTGATCATGTGACTCTTGACGCTGGCCAGAATAAATGAACAACAGAGGCTGTATTTTTCTACATTTTCACTCTCTGATAATGTTACTGCATTCATGTATTTTTCCCTGCCAGGTTTGCCAGACGAACAGTGAAAACAGACATATTGTCATATTTTCAGTGGATTATGTATTTTCTCTCCTCGGGAAGCTGAACACAAACGGCTGCTTGTTTCCCTCGGCTCTGTTTGTGTGGGTTGAACCAGACTGCAGTGTATCTGTAGTGACCTACTTTATTTTGTGGTTATTATTGTTTACACTCTTGTCTCTTCCTCCATGCTCCGCTGATGTTTTCTGTTTACTGGTTTTGTTGGGATTGGATTACTGGTAAAAATAAAACAAAAGAACCGCTTACATTTTTAGATGATCAAACTGCTTTTTGCTGCTTAAAGGGGATCTACTAAACTACACTGTCTATGCAAACATGTTCATTACATTTTTATACAAAATTATTCTCACATAATGAGATTTTAGTCTCTTCTGAGCTCCTTTCAGAATCAATTTTTTTAGGGCCTCTGTCACTTTAAATAAGCTGCTGTTGGCCACGCCCCCCAAATGGCTGCACACTACAACGATGAACTGGGGCCATTGCAGATGGACAAAAAGGATTAACGTTCTGCCAGAAAACTCAGAAGTTTTGAGATTAAAAAATATTTGAAATTTTTGTCTTTTGAAAAGTTGAAAATGTTCAAATTTTGAAACTTTTAAATTCCCAAGGTTTTCTAGAAAATTTCTGATATTAACCTCAAATTTCTGTTTTTTTGTAGCAATTTTTTTGACTTTTAAACCTGAGAAATTTTCTATTTTTTTTTCTAGAATATTTTCAACTTTTCTCTTGAAAATTAATCTCAACATTTACATTTATTTTTTGGCTGAAATTGACTCCTTTGTTTTGCTCAGCGTGTGTTGCTAGGTAACGGGTTGGGCTTGACTGGGGTTGCTAGGTAACGGGTTGGAGTTGACTGGGGTTGCTAGGTAACCTCAGAGTTCTCTTTTAATGTGACTCAGTTCAGTTTAAGTTGAAATGCCGCACAAATTGAGTCAATGGGCCACATACTTAAACTTTTCTTTTCTTTTCCACTTTTACCCAAATTATCTGCGACCCTCATTTAATTATGGAATATTAGAGAAAAAGTAAATATTAATAAAGGTCTTGTTTGCTCTTATTTATCATATTTGCTAAACAATTTCATTGTTTTTTTGGTTTTGGTTTTTGTCCTGAATGTATCCATTTTAATATAAACCTCCTTATTTTGTGTTTTGTTTACTTTATTATTGTTGATGTTATTTATTATTTTCTCCATGTATTTATTTTGTAGATCAAAACCTGGTTTTGTTAGTCGGTAATGCATGAATTGGTGAATAAAATAAACCAATTTATTTAAAAACAGAATAAGTCTGATTATGGTTGCATTTAATATAATTAGTAGCATGAAAGACTAAAAACAAAAGTTGGATTTTCTGAACACGTCCATGTTTCCTGTCTGCAGCTTCCATCCTCCTCTCTGCTAATGGATGTTATAAATTACCCATCGCTTTGGATTACGTTTGATTTTTCCTTCCTCCCTTCTTAAATCGGCCGTGACTCGCTCATGCTTTTATTCATGAAGACTTTCACGTCGGCACGTTGCTTGTTATTTTTGTAGGTCAACATGGCTTTCAAGTTATTGCTGTAACTTTTCCTGAAGCTGCTTCCAGCAGGAAGTGCTTTAAAGCTAAGAGAATATATGTTTTTTCTTAAGATTCTTTAAATAACGTGAAAAGTTTGTATTCATGAGCATGAAGGTGAATGTCTGTGTGGAAAAAGACGAGCCTGAAGCCGTTTCTCTCTGGTTCAGGCTCGTTCGTTAGCTGAGGATGAGGAGCGAGGATGAGGAGCGAGGATGAGGAGCGAGGATGAGGAGCGAGTCTGGCCGCTGCGTCCTTGACTCTGTGCTGACAGAAGGAACGGTTGTGTAATTAGTTTTCAGTGTCGCCGCTGTAGAGCGCGCTCCTTGTCCTTGATCATTTGGCATCCACTCAGCGGTCCTTCACAGCTCTGCAGCGCGGCGAGGATGAGGAGCGCAGCTCGTGTTCAGGGAACAACTTGACTCAGTTTCTCTCCTTGTGGGCGAAAATGAATCTCGATTGTTTAGTTTTCCACCTTTCTGCAGCAGCACAGGAAAGACGATACAGATGGTTGTTTATTTGTCTTTGTCTGTTACAATTTCATCCCTAAAGGCTTAATAACATCCATTATGTTTATTTACAATGATCCAAACTCTGGTTGTTCTTAAAGAGCCTGTTTTACTAGACGATGTTATTATTGTTTACATCAAAATCTTGCTCCTGCGCACAACGAGCAAAAAGACGATTCTTTTCAAATTCAAAAATATTTTGTTGATCCCAAAGGGAAATAAAATGTTGCTTTAATTCATTAATTCAAAATCTTCTAAGTTATTGTAGACAGGAAATGGCAGGAAGGTTTTCTTGTAACAGTCTGTATTACAGTGAATTTGAAGAAGCCTCTGACTGAAGACACTTGGTCTCATGAAGAGGATGGTCAGGTTTGTCCATAGTTTTCTTGACCTAATGAAGAATCCTCCTTTGCATCGTCAGATTTATTAGTAGCGAAGCACTGCGTTGCTTTCTCTTTTTTCTGTCAGACATCCATCGAACACCGTCAGGTTCACAGCTGCTTAAAAATAAAAACAACAACGAGGAGAGAAAACTGGATTAAACAGGTCAGGCTAGCAGAATATATGATATCACAAAAAAGTTATAAATTACTAATATCAACTGATATGAAGCACTTTTACCATGTTACGTTTTTCAGCTAATTCAGTCACAGTAAGTAATAAATCAATTAATCGCATGATAAATTAAAACAAGCTCAATAATTTTCATTTGTATCATTTAGTGTTTTTCTGTTTGGTGTTTTGGTCTCATCTAGGCTTTTCACTTATTGCTCCTCTTGTTTTTGTTTATTTATTTTGGATATTTAATATGAATTAAATATAATTTAACGTTTATTGATCTTTGAGAATGTGTTCTTGCTTTATTACTATACCATTATTGTTGTTATATCATAAGAAAATAAAACAGCAATATTATCGTTTATTGCTTTAACTTCTGGGCCAATTTATCGTCCAGCAGCATTTGTGATGGTGACCAGCAGAGCCTTGTGGTCCTAAACTCCTTGAGTGTTTCTGTCTCAGGACATCAACAGATGCTCAAACATGATGTTTTTCCTCGTAACCCAGCGACAGCCGCAGGGCGTCTGCCTTTTTTCACGCTTTTGACAAACCGAATCATTCTGAGGAGCAAAAGAAGCTTCTGGAAATATCCTGGATGTGATATCTGAGCTCTTTCCCCTCCTGCCTGTCACTTTCTGTTCCACCGTCTTTAATGTGACACGGCGTAGATCTGGGGTAAAACTTTCGCTTTGAATTATCTGATGTTTGTCACCCAGTTTATACTTGAAAGAGGAAACGTTGTCGTCTCAAAAGCGCTCATGACTTCACAATGAGTCGGAAGGAAAGGCCTGTAATCAAGCGTGAAGGCCCCTTAGCAACAAATTAGAGGAGTTATTGAACGTCACATCTCCTGCTTTCTGGCTGACGCTCAGTTCTTTATTTTAGTTTCCTGTTGCCAAAGTACTGCAGCCTTTTTAATAAGGATTATATGTATTGTAATTAATAGATATCTATAAATGGTCTTTAAGAAAATGTGTGTGGTAATGATATAAACTCAGGAAAGTGGAAAAGATAATATAAATGCGTCTAATTTTATTAGGGCTGAAATTATTAGTCCTTTCAGTTGTGATTATTTGATTATTTACATAATCAGCAACTAATTTAGTAATCGATTAATCAATAACTGGAGTACACAGACTCAAAAACAACACATTCAAAACCGTAATTAAACCAAAACTGTACAAAACATTTAAACATTTTGCATTTAAAATTTTAAAAATATACCTTATTTTAATACATAGGCAATAAAATGTTAATTTTTTATGTTTAAAAAGAAAATATCCATTTATTTGCATGTTTTAAGTTATTTATTTTATCACATAAAAAAGAAAAAAAAATCTGCAGTGTGGCATTTTTTTTTATTTGTTTAATCAACAACTCTTAAATGTATACTTGAGCTATAAAAGAAAAATGGACGCAGAGCTTTGCTACTAATTGTCAACACTATAACGGCTACTTTGGAAGTAGCTCAGTTATGCTAGCTTGACTATGACAACCTTAACATTGATGTGCTGCTGAACTCTGGTTCTGTTAAGAAAAAAAAGGCGACTTCAACACCAACACTCATCAGTACAGCAGGTGGTTAAAGTAGATAATCTACCACCGCCGTGTTAGCTTAGCTAATAGCAGCGTAGCTAATCTACCACAACGATCACTAATTAATAACCACAACAAACATCAAGCCTGAAAACATGAAACTGTAACAGACTGAATGTTTTGTTCTCTGTGTGGGAAATGGTTGAATGTTTTTGGTGTTGAATCCGGAGACACTAGTGGAGTTGTTGTCAACCAGTTGCTATGGCAACGGGTCTGTGTGTAGCGTAGCCGACACAGAGAGCGAGAAAAAAGAATAACTAGTAGTTTTGAGTTATTCTTCAACAGTTTTTCTGTTATTTTGCCCTTTGCTGCTGCACTGTGCTAAATCAATAATACCTGCATCTCCAGGTTTTATTTAGTTTATTGATTTGTTGTAGATGAACTGAAATATCTTCATTTTGTCCTCTATGGGTCTAAATAGCTCCTCAGATTTCCTCTCCTGTGTTGATGTTGCTGCTACATGAATGGAGATGGTTTGATAAATGTGCAGAGTGCATGTTGAGTGGAGGTCAATTGATTTTATCTGCTGTTGGTGAGAAAATGGCTTTGCTGTGTATTTGCTAATGTTTAGCTCAGACACACAAGCTGTGGCTTTTCTGTAATGTCCAAAGAGATAAATAATTTCTGATTCACTGGCTCAACATTACAGCAGGTCAAACTCATGACAACAATCACAATAAAACACAAATTTCTAAATATTTAGAATGAAAATTGGCTGTAAATGCTAAATGTTTGTGTATTTCTTCACTAGTTTTAGTTGTTTATTTTGATGTGATTTCCTCAACATCATAAATCTCCTGCTCTGCCATCATGAGACCGTTAAAGTATAAGTTGTTTTTCTCAGGATCTCATTTGGTTGCTGGTTTTATCTCTCAGTTTTGCAGTGTGTCAGTTTTACCTGCCCTGATTTCTCATTTTTGTTGTGGTTTTAACATCATTTTTAGACATCAGTAGAAAACGAGCTTTTCTAGGTCGGCAGTTGTGTTGAGGAAAAACAAACGTATGTTCATATAGAGCTCTGTTTGTGAAGTTACACTGTAAAAAACTAACTGCAATAATTTCACCTGTGGATTCATTTTTCATGTTTTCACCACGTTATTCATTTATTTATAAATGTCACCGTTTCAAACTAAACAGTTAGTTAATCAGCTAAATATTCAGCTTTACATTAAATAGTTGCATAACAAGCTAACTTTGAAGCTAAATATTTTACAAATATTAATTTGCTTAATAAAAAGCTACAAACTTTTGCTTTTTGATCAAAGTTTTCCTGCAGGTGGTTTTTCAGCTGTGTAGAAATGAGTGTTTTTCACAAAACTGCAATGAAAACACTTTTTTTCACATCAGACGAGTCACATGATCAGCAACAGGATGTTACTACTGGCAGAAACGACAAAGAAGGCGACGACAGGAAGTGGCAGGAGCATGACGGCGCTGCATGTTTTTTAATGACTTACCGGCTCAACAAACTTATTTAGTTTAGTTTTTTCAACATTAATGGAATATTGACAAAGTTTTGTGCACATTTGTAATAGAAACGCAGCTACGGACTGAGATGCACAACTTTAAAAATTCTTTTAATTTGTGCTTTTTATAGGAATTAGTTAATTAAAATAGAATAAAATATAATTTATTCATCTCCAGGTTGAAATTGCTTATTTATTCACAAGTTACTCCATCCGAAGTGTTAAATATTAATAAATATATCAAAAAAGAAGGAAGCAATAATCATTAAAGCACAAAAACAATTACTCTGTGTGATTAATCTGCATTAGTTTGACTTTTTGAATAAAATTGCTTAAATAAAAGATCTTTGCAGTGGTTTAGTAAAGTATGGCGATGCAGAAAGTGTCTCTGTCTGCGTTAGCTGCAGGATCTGATAGCGTTAGCGCAGACAGTGTGTCACAGATCCTCGTAAGCTCATTCTAACACTTTCCCTCCGCTTCTAATTTGTGCTTAGTAAATAAATCTGGTTCGGCGTTTCCTCGGTTTATTAGCCAGCAGAGACTGTGACTGCAGAAGTGCTGACGGCAGCACATCTCCAGCGCAGAGCCGCTTGATTTAATGCAACGCGGAGCGAACAGGAAGCTAAAGCTTGGAGGGAAAGCTGAAGGTTTCTTCTCCTCATGGAAGGAGAGTTGAGGCAAATGATCTGTTTTCCTTATGGGAGTCATTTGATTTTTTCTAAAATAAATCTCAATATTTTATTCAGTTATCACCTGAATAAATAAACATACTGTCCTTTAATTTTCCTCTTCTGAATAATGTATTGGCTGGGAAACGAACCTCCAAGCATATTAATGTCTCCCACCAGGAATTACAGAATAATGACAGGACAACAAACCAATCAGGCATAAGATTATGACCACTGACAGGCTGTCATCCCGTCTGCTTGGTTTCCTGCTGGCAGAAACAAGGATTTTGAATTTGGTTCTGTTTTGTTCTCATTAAAGACGTTTAGAATGTAAATATAACAGAAAGAGAAAATATGAAAGGTTTTATTATTGTACATATTTCTTCTGCTAAATATCATGTTTATGTAGCGTCTTAGCATTAGCGTTTGCTAAAAATCATGTTGGTATAGCGCATTAGCAATATCATTCATTAACTACCATATTGTTAGTGCTTTAGCATTAGCTAGCCTCCACTAAATACCATGTTTACCACTTTAGTTTCTGTTTAATACCATGTTGATATATTGTTCTAGCATTAGCTCCTGCTAATATGGTGAAAATTGCATTTGCAGTCAAAAAGTTTCGACTTTTTCAAATTTCCAAGTTTTTTCTAGAAAATAGTTTTTTCATGTGAATGTATTCCTTTTTTTCTTTTCACAAAGCCCGAATGCACTGTTGTACCGAATAGTGCATTAGGCTTTAATGTTTTAACCTTCAGCTCCATGATGAAATGCACTGTTAAGCCCAGCACTGGAAACTAAAGGTTTGAATGATTTCTCCAAACATCCACTGAAGGTGAAGCTGTAGCGGCCAGAGCTTCATCCAGAGTGTCAGCAGGATCCGGGTGATTTTCCCTGGATCGTTTAGCGAGGCCTTGGGGATCCTGACGCAGCCCCAGGCGCTGTCAGGCAGGGCTACAGATCCTCGGCTGCATGCTGTCGCACTGAAGAGAAAACATGAAGCTGCCCTGTTGCCTTAAGGCGGTCGGGGATACAGGAATACACTGCAAAAACACAAAGTCTTAGCAAGTATTTTTCTCTAGTTTTTAGTACAAATACCTCAGAATACTTGAAATCAGACCAACTGACTTACAAATAACATTTCAGAAAGAAATTGGAGCTCAATAATTCCTTAATATTGATGAAAAAGGTTTAGTTCCCAGCCCGTCGCCTAGCAACCTGGCCAAGCCCAGCCCGTCGCCTAGCAACCTGGCCAAGCCCAGCCCGTCGCCTAGCAACCCAGTTCTAGCTCTACTGGTGGATTATTTTACTTGTAACAAAACATTTTATTTATAAGTGAAATAATCTGCATTGGATGTAGTATTTTTCATCAATATTAAGGAGTTATTTATTTAAAACAAGCCATTTATGTCCTACTGAAAAGTTAGTTTTGTTTTATTTCAAGTGTAATAAGATATTTTCACTAGAAACTAGACCAAAATACTTTTTGCAGTGTAGGTTCAGTTTGTGAGTTTTAGAAACTATTAAGAAAATTTGAGGATCTGTATTAAAATAAGATTTTGAGCTGCTCATGCCAGAATGTGTTGATAAAATTTTAATAAATAGTTTTATCTGCATTCAGTAAATTCTTCTTAAGGTTAAATAATAAATAATTGAACATCTTTTCACACTGATCAGTCTCTCCAATCCAGGATTAAGTTTCTTTATTTACAGTGAACGTGTCACATGTTGTCATAATGAAAAGTTTTGAATGAAAGTGAATAATAAGAAGAAACAAATCTTAGTTTATTTCTTTTCTCAAAAGTCAATTTCCAACTCAATAAGCAACAATCAGCCATTAATATACAATACGTACATCTTCAAACCCAAAACAGGGAATAAATATTTACAAAAGCAACAAAGAAAAAACATTATCTTTGTAATGATACTGAATCCATATACTTCATTTTTTGCATTCATAATCACTGATTGAGATATTTGCGAGAAATGTTGCGATATTTGGGCGTATATATATATATATATATATATATATATATATATATATATATATGATGGTAAACTGGTGGAATAAATGTTTCTAGTTGGTCTTTTCTGTATTTAACTCAGATCAGCTGTAGCCCTAACAGTCAATGGAACTTTTTGTTACTCGTATTGATTAATCGGACTTCAGACATGGAGAAGTAAGAAACATTATTACCACTATAAATACTCCGTCATAGTTTTAACCTGAACTTGTGTAAGTTCTGTATTTTAAATAAAAGTGTGTAATAATCTTCATCATTTTGCTCGTCATCAATAAATTTTGAGCTGCTCGTACTTCCGTATCTGTATTTCCTAAATTAGCTGAACAAAACGTTTTCTGTCCATCTGAGTGGATTTTAATCTCTTCACTTCCTCTGGTTTGGCTGGAAATATTCTTCATTTAGTTTCTGTTTTCCTCAGGTTGTGTGTGTGTGTGTGTGTCTCTATAACTGCATGTGAAGATCAGCTGATGCAGTGAAAACTCAGAGTGAAAGCACTTGGAGGAAGGTGACTCGACTCGTTATCTGACTGCCATTGTTTTTGTCCCTCGCCGAATGAAAAATGCAGCTCTTCCTCTTCTCTTTGTATCTCTTTCCCCCTCCTCTCTCTCTCTCTCTCTTCCTCTCTCTCTCTCTTTCTTCCTCTCTCTCTCTCTTGTCGTTTTCTGATTCCCTCGTTTCTCCCTCTGCTCTCCGTCCTTCAGGCTCGCTGACGGTGTCCATCACAGACATGCGTGCTCCGGTGGTCGGGGGATCCGGGGGCGTCTACGCTCTCTGCTCCGCGCATCTGGCCAACGTCGTCATGGTAACAGCCATCATCATCATCACCAGCAGCAGCTTTGTTAGGCCTGAAAAGCGACTTTTCAGAGCAGAAACGCCGACCGACCCACATCCTGTTTCTGGAGTTTTTCAGCCAATCAGATCGCAGCGATGTCGGTGAGGTCATCGCAGGGTTTGGTGTGAGAAGGTCGTCAGATAATGGAGAACAACATCTTGGCATTGCCGTTGTTTGTTCATAACTTTAGGTAAAAGGAGCGTCTCTTGTTTTTACCAAGGTCTGGGTTTGTAAATGAGCCTCCAGGCCAGAAAACGTTCAAACGAATCGACTCTTTGATTAAATAAACTCTTACAATCCGTCTGTTCCTTTCACAATTACAAATTTTACTGGACGAGAAACTGTTGCAAAAATTATTGCGATAATTGAAAATGTTATTTAGAGACTGGACAATAAATCAGTTCAGGTTTAAATCAAACGTTTCTCTTTACGTTTTGCATGAGGACGTCTTCAGGGCCGTGCAGAGACCTTTGGAGGGGCAGGGGCTCAAGCCTCCTCTGGCCCCCCAGGTGCCTGGCCGTCTTTATTCAGTCGTAGTGTGAGAGCGTGGAAACGCCGGCGGCCGGTCGCAGTCGCTCTGCGTTGGACTTCAGGAAGAATCGCTGCAGTTATTCATCCTATTATTTATCCCTCGTTTTCCTCTCAATGATCAGAGTCCTAATTACTGGGACCAGTAATCGCTGCTTTAACTGCTTCCTCCTCTGTCTCAGATGTTTACACTCTAATACGTCTGATGTTAGTTTTTTCTCATATTTCTGCACTGACTTGTTTTGTTTTTCTGCTTTGTGTTGCAGAACTGGGCCGGGATGCGCTGTCCGTACAAACTGCTCCGTATGATCCTGGCGCTGGTCTGCAGTACGTTTCCTACGTTCACCATTAAAACACTAACAGTCGATCACCAAACCTTCAGAACAGATGTTGGACTCTATTCAGCTGGACATTTACAAAGCAGCCAAGTTTATTCAGAATTTAACTGAAAATAATAATTTAGGGAAAGCTAAGTCCGTTTTCTAGAAAAAAACAAGGACATTTAAAAGTTGCACATTTTCAGAAATATTTGAGAGAAAAACATCAAATTCTAAGTTTGAAAAGTCAAAAATTTGCCAGGAAATGTTGATATGCAAATTTTCTGGAAAAAAAACAAGGAGATTTTGAGATTAATCTCATAAAACTTTTAGAAAAACAGAAATTTTAATATTAATCTTGGAAATTTTGAAAAGAAAAACATGGAAAAATCTCAGCTTGAAAAATCGAACATTTTTGACTTTTGAAAATCTTTCTAGAAAATAGTTTTCTAGCAAACTTCTCAATCTTTCTGATTGACCGCCATTCTAATTGATGAAGCTGCTTTGCTCCTCCAGCTAGCTTAGCTAGCGTAGCCAGCGGTGCTAAATGTAAAGTTTCTGACTGTCCAGACGCCAACAGATCCAAAACATTCCTGCAATAAACCTTGAAAACTCACTGGAACCAGAAAGTCTGAGGCAGCATTGATGTGAAGGAATGTGCTGATGCTAGCGGCTAGCGGCTAGCTGCTAGCGCTGCTCAGCAATATGTTCCCTCCATCTGTCCGGCCGCCCCCGAGCCCGACTGGAACAAACAGCCGACGAATCGTCCAAAACAAACTGAATCATGGCTCCGTTCAGCCAGAGGGACGTCTGGCGAGACGGAGCATCAAACTGAGCTCAGAGAAAAACGATTTTAAATCCGTCTTCAGCTGGAAAAACAAACATCTGAACTGTAACGCCTTAAATTCACTGTAAAACATGGTTTCCAGCACTTAAAACCTGGAATAGAAGAAGAAAATCTGTTCAAATAAACATTTGAAATCCTTTGATCTCCTCAGAAATGTCTTTGATCCAGAAAAAAATATGAAATTATAAGAATAAAGACAAAATATCAGCAGAACAAAGTTGTAATATAAGTAGAAGAACATTATAAAATTCCAAGAAAAAAAAATGTTCACGTTTCTTTTTCTACAGCTGTAATAAAATAATAATAAAGTTATTTTACCACAATAAAGTCGTAATAATACCAGAATAAGGTGTATATTAGCAGAACTAATTTGGAATTTTATGAAAATGATTTCTAAAAATAAAATGAGGAATGTTGAGCATCTTCTGCAAATAAATAACTAATTCATCTAAATCTCACATTATTATCAGTAGCAGGACTTTGTGGTGACAGTTTGATTTTGATAAGAAGCAGGGAAAGTTAGCCGAGTTTCCACTGCAGAACTTAACTATTGAAAAATTCAAATTATTTTTCTATTCATTTTACAACTTTCATCTTTATTCTGTTATGATTTTATCTTGTAATATTATGATTTTATTCTTGTGTTGTTACTTATAAGAGCTCGTTTCAGTGTTTCTTTAACTTTGATAGAAATAAACCAACAGATTATTTCACTTCTAATTAAACTAGAACATTTTTCTTATCAGTATTAAATAAGTTTTTCTTGTTTCCAGTTTGCTGAGACGTTTCCTGTATAAACCAGATTAAACTACTTGCTGATATTTAGTGTTTTGCAGTGTGTGGCCCGCAGCATCACTAATCTCTGGGTTTGGCCTGCAGTGAGTTCGGAGGTGGGCCGCGCCGTCTGGCTGCGCTTCTCTCCGCCGGTGCCGTCGTCGGGGCCGCAGCCCAGCTTCATGGCCCACCTGTCGGGCGCGGTGGTGGGCATCAGCATGGGGCTGCTCATCCTGCGCAGCTACGAGGAGAGTCTGCAGAAGCAATGCTCCTGGTGGGTCATCGTCTTCTCCTTCATCACCTTCCTCCTCTTCGCCATCTTCTGGAACATCTTCGCCTACGAGCTGCTGGGCGTTCAGATCCCGCCGCCGCCGTGATGGCGGCTCCGCTTTGCTCCCCGTTCCACCAAACTAGAAAACAATCCAACCGGAATAATCGGTAACTCTTTAGCTGCAGGGCGAGCGAGAGACAAAATACAGACATTAACATGAAGGAGTCTTTATGTTTGTCATTCAGACAATTATGACACTTTTAAAGTTGCGCTAAAAGTTTATTTAAAGTGTAAACTTTGCATTTTTCTGTAAATTGCAGTATTTTGACTAAAATAATGTAAAAATTAGCATTATTTTAGTCCAAAGTTGCACCAAAAGTTGAATTAAAAGTCCCTTAAAAGTGTCATTAACTAACATTTCTGCAGACTCCTTCATGCTACTGTTGTTTATCGTGTTTTGACGGCGTTTCGTCAGGTGAAGCGTTACCGAATCCTTTTTTACAGAAACTTTGCGAATCAAAGAAATGTTTCTCTTTTATTAAAGAGGGATTACAGTAGCAACAGCTGGAAGCTCCTCTGAGCTTTCTGTTCTTTTTATATGAATATGTAGAAAACCTCATGCGCATCAACCTGCCGTTTGTTTTCCGTTTGCTTCATTCATGCAAAGACCTCAAACGAGAAGATGCTGACATCATCATATGTGCCTCTGGAAGGAAAAAGTTTCTGGACTAAAAGGCATCAGTGATGTGTAAAAGTTGGCAGGTTTTCCTGCTGTAGCTCTAAGTTCAAGTTGCCAAACTGAAAAACACAACAAACATCCAGACAGAGTCAAACTTTCATTTATTTAAAAAAGATTGGAGATGCACCGATCAGATTGGAGTCGGGACGATTTTCCATTGATTTGCTGATTGATCAGCTTGTCATGTAAAACTTTTATTTTTTATCGCAAAAACAGCACAAAGTCACCTAAATTTAAAAAAATAAAGCTTCCAAAAGGCATAAAATTTCACTATTCTTGTGATAACTTTTCTTTTAAAGGGGCGTTTAAACTTATTTTTGATCTTTCTGTGTTTTAATGTTTTCATCTAAAACAAACCCAGTGTTGCTTTCTTTCTTTAATGCATGTTTGATTAGTCTTTTAATCTCCATGGCAACCATTCAGCTGTTAAAACACCTGGGTGGACCTAGCCCCGCCTTCGAGGTGCAGCTCCTCCCCCACGCAGCTCCTTCAGACTAGCCAGCAGCAATTAGCAACCAGCTCGTTATAGGAGCTGCTGCTCAGCGCAATGCTGGTAAAAACGTTAAAGGGTTAATAGAGGAGCCATGTTGGAATGACTTCCTGGAGGCGGAGCTTCAGAAGGAGCAGGAGTTCTTAAAGAAACAGAGGCCCAATTTCAAGGCGTTAAATCAGGAAGTCAAATTTCTTTTAAGTCACATTTGACATTTCTAGCATTTTTATAACTGAATTTATTAACATAGGTGCTTCATTTTGCTATAAAATGGCTGCCATGTGCCTGGAAAATACGTAATATTTTAAAATCAAGTTTTTATTTCTGCTTCCTCTATTAAAGAACCTGTGGCATTTTTTTCTCATTTTTTATACTTTATAATTCTTAGAAAATAAAAATTATAATTGATCAGATTTAAAATCTGCAAGAAAAATTTAAAAATAGAAAAACATTGGAAATCGGCAGCAGCAGGAAACAATCGGTGCATCTCCAGTAAAGATCAGTTAGCATCTTTTAGCATCAGCTCATCCAACAGCACTTTTCTGCATTTCTTTGGTTTGTCAGGACGCCTACACTGTGGATACAGAAAATAGTTCACACACACACACACACCCACACGCCTAACGCAAAGCGACAAAGTCAAAAAGAAAAGTGACTGTAATCCAGCGATCGGGCGCCTCTTGCTGCGCAGCCGCCATGTTTGTACTGACGTGTAAAATATGCCATGTCATGCTCTGTGGTTTCCACGGCAACGCTCACACACTAACTCACACACACACTCGATGCTCTCCGGTTTCTTTGAGAGTAACCGCTGCCTGGTTCTGTCTGTCAACGTGAGCGAACCGACGTCGCCTCGGATCGAAAGCTGAACTCAAAGAGGCGACGCCCGCCTGACCTTTGACCTGCGTCAGGCCGAGTTAATACCTCAGTTTCTCATTCTTCTTAGGGACTGTAAACATTTGTAAAGGAATGTAACTGTAAAAACAAAAAAAGAGGAAGTGTTAATCTGTTGTCCCGTTTTCTCCTTCGATCGTTGATGTTTTCCTGTTTGTTCCAAACTCAGATCATATTTATTTGGATTTTCCCACTTTGAGGGGAAAAGGAGGAAAAATTTCAAATGGTGCAAAATATTTGGTCTGGTTGTCCTGATGAGTCCCGATCGGCTTCGGTCCGGTTTGTCAGGCAGCCACCAACCAGATTTTATAAATCTTTAGTCAGTGCTTTATATATTAAGCCATAGGAAACAGTATGGAGGGTCAAAAGGGCCACAATTTTTTAATTTAACTTATTAAATAATTATTTATTTCAGATGCTGAATGAAATTGGAAATAAACATTTTAAATACATAAATCTATTCCTCATTTATATGATGGAAAAGACACTAAAATTTGAGAATTATTAGAAATAAATTGATTTATTCATTTATTTAAATATGTCACTTTTTTAGATACCAAAAAATAATTGTTTAAATTATTTCCTCCCATATTTAAATATAAAATTCCCTTTTAACTCACTTAAATAATAATGAATTGATTTGTTTATTTAATATATTTATTTCCAGTTGTTTTAAGTGCGGACAGATGAATAATAATATAAATTATCTTACATATTTATGTGATTGTGGGGCTTTTTACCCGTCATACGGCCGATGAGGACAAAACGCTTGTTGGTTTGAAACTTTGTAGAAATGTGTGAATGCGTGGATGTTTGATCAATTATGTGAAATTGTTCTGATTTGTTCAAACCTCTGAGATGCTTTCATGTAGCTGAACTCATGCTGTTTTGCTTACTTCCTGTTCATAGAGTAGCAGCATTACTTAGCAAGCGCCCACACCTCCAAGTTGCCCCTACGCTCCGCCTGAATGCAGCTTCGCTAACAACAAACCAGAAATATTCAAGTTTCTGATGGTGGTAACATTTACTGAACGCTTCTGGATAATTTAGTCCAAAAGTTGTCTAAAGGGATTTAAATTCATTTATGTTTTTGGGTTTAAAAGTCATGAAACTGTCAGCAGGTACAGGAAGCGTCTCATTAAAGAGGCGGACGAGTTCGAAGGAAGCAGCTTCAAAAAGCCATTTTCAGATCAACTTCAACAGGAAGAGAGCTGCCAATATTTGGCAGTGATCGATCTTTGACTGAAACTTATCAGGAAGTGTTACACTGTTAGCCTGTAATGAGGTTAATGTGCCTCTTTAAGATTCGATGGAAATCAGAAGGAAAAAAGGGCTATTCAGTGG
>CAEFZY010049351.1:0-31375 GCA_903066815.1 Brachyrhaphis roseni
TATATATATATAAAATTAGGAAGTGCAGAATGCATATGTATTCAGTAAATAAAAAACAGTGTAAGCAAATTTCATCAGGATTTCATCAGCTCACCTAATTAGTAAATAGAGTCTCCTTGTGTGTATTCTAATCTCAGTATGGATGTGGCTGTTATGTGAACAAACAAAAGCTAAGTTTTAAAGGTTTCACATAGGACTATTTCTTTATGGAAAAAAATAAAGAACCCAGGGAACACAGCATGGAGAAGGGTCCTCTCAACAGACGAGAAAGAACTTTTCTGCATAGTTGCAAAATAATATTAGGTGGAAAACCAATCCTGTATGAAATCCCAAACAAACCATCCCTGTGGTTTAATGTGGTAATGGCAGCTTCATGCTGCTTTCCAGCAAGGACAGGAAGCATCAGAATGGTGGTGAGATGTAACTGGGTGAAAATGTTGATATTCTGAACAAGAAATCACAAAGTGTAGTCCAGCACATTGGCCTTTTAGTTTAGCACTAATGCTAACTTTTGTAAGCCAGCCAAAGTGTGCAGCATTTTCCATCAGTACTTACAAATATTCTTCATTTTTTTTGTACCCAAAATGCTGGAAAAACAATTTAGAAATGGTGGCAGCTTTTTCAATGCTTCTGTAATCAAGAGTTGTCAGGCAGCCTAACCAGACGTCTTTATTACATAACCATGTCACACAACAGTGCAGGTCTAAAATTGCTTCCTGTTTTACTTCAAAATAAGACTCCTAACTGTAAATACGAGCAGGATATTAAGAACAGCTTATACCCAATTTACCAGACCAAATCAGGCTAACAGCAACTAGGTAGTTTTTTGCGAGACAGACTTCACTTTCACAAAACATACTGAAGTGTGCTAGTATTATGCAATCTTGAGTCAACAGATATTTTTCTGATTTCCACTTGCAAGTGGGGCAGTACTGTATGCAGTTATTAGCAGAAAAGACATTTTTACATAATACTTTGTGGAACTGAAACAGAAAGCACATCCATGCCTAAACAAAAGTGCCTCTGTACTATATTTTAAAATATCTATTGACTGTAAAACTGTACTGGAATCTGTATATTAGACTGATTACCACAATTAGTAAGAAAACATGCATAATTTAGGTGTGGAACATTACTTATGACCTCCTTAAATCTATAGAAAATCCCAAGAGCAGGATAAATCCTTTCACAACTGAAAATAATGAACTTTCTTTAAGTTTGAGATTGTTCCCACCACCATGTTGCATCTAGCTTTACTGTGTAGAATCGTCAATGAGTAATGTAGCCTTTTATTACATTTAGTCAGTTATGTCTCCATAAAAACCCTCTAAAAATGGCACCAGGTGGTTTTAGATCCAGCTCACAAGCCCAAATATACACAGAATACTCTCATAACAACTACTTCCTCTTTTTTTTCTCCTTTTAATCTATATGCAAAGAAATGCCATATACACACCTCCTCCCACTGATGTATATATCTGATGAGACGGGACAATCTCAACAGACGCAGGAGACTGAGGATCTTGGTGAAGCGGACGATTCGCAGAGCACGTGCAGTTTTATACACCTCTGAGTCAAAGCCTTTCTCCACTATTAAAAAGATATAATCCACCGGAATGGAGGAGAGGAAGTCCACCACGAACCAGCTCTTCAGGTAATTCATCTTGATGACCTTGGGGTCGAGGATGATCTCGGAGCTCTCCTCGTTGACGATCCCTGTCCTGAAGTTCATGACCAGGTCCACCAAAAAGATGGTGTCTGAAGCCACGTTGAAGACCAGCCAGGTGGTGGTGGTCTGCTCTGAGAAGAAGGTTATTCCCACAGGAATGATGATTAGATTCCCCATCATCATGATGAGCATTATCAAGTCCCAGTAGAACCTGCAACCGAAATACATGCAAATTAGTTAAGTAACAAAACCAAGGCAGCTTTAGCTAGTTAACATGAATCGATAAGAAAGATTGTTGTGTAATCTTAATCTCAATTACTGATTTCAAGGTGGAACATTTAAGATTATGGCTTTTATTTTACTATGTGAACCCACAGGAAGCATGAAGATCCACACTAGAGTTATTGCCAGATCTCGTAACGATGATTCAAGGACACTGTTTTATCCATTGCTACCACTTACTGTCCCTTTTCAGGACTCTTTGGACTGAGACCCTCTCATACTTCACAGCCCCGTTAATGTCCCTGCGCTCTGCCTTGCCGTACATAAAAAAAAGGAAAAGGCAGGAGTGATTCATCAGTTCCCATGCTCTGTTCACCAAGCGTCCCAGGCCACAGAAAAGGCTGAGCGACCACGAAATGAAAATAGATGCTTTCAGGAATCCTATCTCCTTCTAAAAACTCTCCGCTGACGCCATCCTTACTCGCTTCTGTCCCTGCCTCGCTGCCCGCTCGCTGACGTTACCGAAGGTAGAAATGGACTTGCTGGCTGCTTGGCAGGCTGCCTGTCTGATGGGGGGACCGGCCACACAGTAATGGATCTGTGTGAATAAATTAAACCAGGGCCTTGGCTTTATAAATACCCACAGATCATGTGTCCGATAATTGTCTTCACTTCGGCTGAAAAGCGGTCTTCAAGGTGGCTCATAAAACCCACTGAAGGTATTTTTACACCAGTAGCAGATATTGAGCCCTGGAGTGGATGCTTAAGGAAATTGCATGATGCTCTTTGGGTTTTTCATGCATTATATTCCTCTCAGGAGTGTTTTATTTTAAGATATGAAGACAATGATGGTAATAAGAATCATTAATTAGACATTCTAAGCAATAAGAGTTAAAAAATTATACTTTTTGGCGTCTTACTGTGCTACTGTAATATTTCATGCCTATAAACACATCCATGTTCCTTGAGCATCTGTCATGTTACAACCACAGTGTATCCTGTAGAACAGCATGTTAGGAACAATTGTGTAGAAGAAAATTTGAACATGGTTTGATACTTTCTTTTGCAAAGAAAAATCTGAAAAATCTAGTATGAATATGTAACTGTTTTTTTTGCTTCAATCACAGCTGCTAGTTGTTTAGGGTATGTCTCAACTTGCTCTAAACATTTAAAAGAAAACTATTTTTTCCTTTATTTCTTTGCAAAACCTCCTATTTCCAGGATTGTCCTGTATTTAGTTCCATTTATCTTCTATCAACTCTAGCCGGCTGTTTGTTGTGCGTCTTTGTTCTTGGTCTGCAACAAACAAAACACAGGACTTTCTTCTTGTCACTTCTCTGTTAAGGACAGATAATAGTTATATTGTCAAAAGATTCTCTCACCTGAGAGGTGGATCTCTGCAACTTCTCCTGTGCTACAAAGGAGCGTAGGTTGCCGCTCTGGTTAATTCTCTGCATTTTTTATCCTGTAGGGGTAGGTTTTATACTGAGATTAATTTGGACTCAAGTGGACTCTTCTCTTGTTTGCTAAGAATTGAATTTAGGGATATAAAATGAACAAGGGCCTTAAATAATAAAATTGCAATTCTTTTTCAAGTGCTTGTAAAAACATTTTAACATTTAATTTTCATTTCACTTAAAAAGTATGTCCTCGGATCCTAAGGTTTTAATGTGACAAAATGTGAAAAATGTCAATACACAGCTCTGGGAAAAAAGTAGGAGACCACTGCACTAAACCTCATTGAAAACCTCATGGTTATTCCACCATATATTGATTTCTGAACTCTTCCTGAGTGAAAACATTAGCATTATTGTGTCTAAGTAAATGTGATCTTGTTTTCTCGGCATTATTTGAGGTCTGAAAGCACTGCATGACCATTTCTCATTTTCTGCAAATAAACACAAAATCTTTCCTTGGGATTTCGGAGACATGCTGTCAATTAATTTCACTCAAACATGTGCCTATAAAAAGTAAAATCAGACAGAATTTTGAGTTGTTTCTTAATTTTTTTCCAGAGCTGTATTTGCAAGGCACTGCAAGTAAAGCACAAGTACCATTTTTTCTTAGTGTTTTATTTATTTATTTAAAACAACTTATCTGCTGTGACTCATCTTTTCAGATTTCAGAGACACCAAAACTAGAATATTTATACTGGGGGTGATGGGGTCGAGAGAGAATATAGAAAATGAAATGAGTAAAAAGATCAGCTAAGCCTGTGGTTAAAGCAGGGAGCCCTATTAAAGTTAAATAAGTTGAAACACAAACAGCAGCTCAAAAGGTTAAGCTGCAAGTCAAGGAAATCTTGGATGTTTTCCACTCGCATTAACATAATGAAAAGGACTGCCCACATCTTTTACATATTTTTATCTCTATCATGACTTGTTTTTGGGTGGTAATCATACTGTACACGACCTTTCAGACACCCACTTGAATAAGTAATACAAAAGTTTGATCCAAAGCCCAGCGTTTTGGGTGATATTTCTTTAAATGTGGTATGAATTTGTGTTTTTATAGACATAGTCCATCATAAGGCTACCACCGCATTCTGCCACTGCACTCATGTTTTCAGTCATCATTGGATTAAGCTTGTGGATTAATGGTAAAATTCTCAGTTTATTCTCAATCCCAGTTAAACCAGTAGCAGTAGCTGTAACTGTACCTTGTACAACTGCATACAGCCTTAATTTATCCCCTTCTTCAGATTCAGTATGTCAAGCAATGGACAGGGTGCATTATTCAAGCAGTGCGCTCCTGTGCAGCACCAGCTTTGCAGTCAGCCACCTCGAAATGCGCCGCACACGCCTCTTTCAAAGCTTCACACTGTAAATCAGCCCGAACACCCAAACAAGTTGCTGTTGTCATTGATTTACATGAGCGACAGGAGCGAGACACAGCCGACTCCACAGTAACACTGCAGAGACGTTTCTTCCTAAGTCAATCCAATACCTGCTGCATGACGATAGATTAAACAAGCATGTGCCATATATTATATATATTTTATAAAAAAAGCAAAGAAATGAGACAAAATGTTCTTGCACACACCACAGCTTAAAGTTTTAAAAGACATGAACTTCAAACTAAAATTCTCAGGCAGAGGGATTCAGTAGTAAAACTAATCCTGCTTTAAATCAAGCCAGCACTTTTTTTTTTTTTTTCATAGATTTCCTTTTTACAACAAGTGATCCATCATAATCAGTGCCAGGCCAATCCTGCCAAGCAACAGAGGGAACCCTACATGATCTTAGTCAGCACAGGCAGGTCCAATCCAGTCAGGTAAGGCACGTCATGAAAGGTCACAAAGTAATGATGCTTGTGCAGCGAGAAAAAACACAATCTTCTGGTCGGACAAAGGGGTCCCGGAGCAATCTATGGATAGAACTGCAAGATGCAGCAACAATAATTTACTCAATATTTGCGTTTATTGGTAAATGTCTGAATAGATTTTGCTTTTATGTGGTAAGAAATTGCAAAACTTCTGGCTGATCAAATTTGAGCAATCATTTTGGAGCATATATTGTAAAAAGAAATGCACGCACTATCCTTCAAAGGTTTAAACTGCAATAGGATTTCTGCTCTGTAAGACTAGCATTGCAATTTATTAGGCCAAGGCGCACGAATCATTTGGTTCAGATATCAGAACTGGACATACTTTCCTTGAATTTTCTCTTAAAGCAGCTCTGACCAGTGATTCACATTTTTTTCCCTTATTCAATAAATGTACCAAAATAAGAACCTGCATAATTTTCTATCTATTAATGTCATTAACAGGAACATTCATGCACTTTTCTGAGTTTAATAAAAATCTAATAAAGGTTAGGAACAAATGATTTGATGTGTAAAAGATGATAACCCTTTAACTACTTGATTTCCTGTTGAATTGAAAACCACCACCTTTACAAAACTATTGTGTGATAGTCTTTCAATTCAGAAATCCATTTTGGCCTGATCAGTGCATCTCTTGTTTACAAAATAAAATTAAGTTAGCAATTTGCATCTTGAAAGCAGATTGTGTCAAAGAGTCCAACAAAACATAATACAAACCGTGAAGCCAGGCATGAAGCCTCCGAAATAATCCATGAATAATAAATATTACTAACCTGCTATTAATCTTTAAGCAGGTACTGTGCACAAAGAATATGTTGCATATTGAGTTTCAAACACTCCCACCATGCATGCTGTCATCCATGTGTTGTTTTTATGTATGACTTTGGTCATACTACACTACTGTGCTTACACAACTAAACTAAAAAGGGAGCTTGTTCACCTAAAATACACTCTACCACTTTCAGAGCCGTAGTATCACTGCTTCTTTACATTGACTAAAGAGAAAGAATCCCTTCTGTCAAATCGCTCTTTGGAAAATGTCATTGAGAGGATAACCCGAGGGCAGCCTTCACCAGCAGGAGTACGAGAAACATTTTCCAGTGCTGCGGCAGTAAGGAGGAGGCCAGTCTGGCCTTTTTGCTGTGACATTGCATCTGCATGAGAAACAAATCTTGCCCATTATTGCTACAAATTCAAAACGGAAGTATGGATTACACCTCATTATTCCTGTCGTGCCTTTTGGAAGGGTCAGTCTTCTTACGTAATTGTTTGCGGATTCTACTAAGCTCATTGACTGTTGTTTGTCACTAATCCTTGCCCACCAAGTTTGCACTTCTGTGTAAACACAAGGACATCTGGAAGTGTCTATGTGTTTGACTATGCCTCCCTCCAGGTGTATTATATAGACAATTTCTACATTTTACCTGTAGAGTGGCTAGACAGTGGGTCTGCATTGGCTTCTGCCTTTAGCCTTGAGTTGGAAGAAATTTGTTTTCCACTATATTTATGTGCTGCTCGAGTAGGCACAATGCAATCAAACGCCCAACAGACATACTTTTAGTAGCTTGTAAATTCTAATTTGAAAACATGAATAGTGTTGTCTTGTAGTAGTGACGAGTGGCCACTTTTAGCTTGAGTCTTTGCTTTTCTTGCATCCAAATTTTGCAGACACACAAATTTGTCTTTCTTCTAGATATGAGAAAAATGTTTCAGCCAGCTGACAAGCAGAAGCCAGAAATAGGTAGGGGAGGGCCAGCACTATGTTGCTCTATGGTTCATGCAGATAGCAATGTTGAAAAACTGCAGTTACTCTTGTAGTTCATTTGGCGAGTCATAAAAAGATTTTTGAAACTCTAACTTTATAAAACAAGAGTCTAACTTGCTACCCACAACCTGCTCATTTCTACTCAGGACTCAAGCGTATTGGAAAATCTATTGCTACTTGTCTTCAACCTGAGATCGAGTGGTCCTTAAATCAGCAGCAGTGTACACAGAGTTCTGCATTCACAGCCCCCTGCCCAATGCTCAGGACCACGGACAGCTCTGTGGTAGCGGCAAACAGAGGGAACAACTGGGATGACTGTCCTCATGCCAAAAGCCCACTGGTGCAAACGCCGGACCAGATAAAATGCTTAATTGGTCAAGAAGCGAACTGTAAACATGCAAACATGCAGCATGTGTGTTACTGGTCCTTCCTGTGTATGATCTGGTTAGTGCCTGAAATGTAAAACCAACTATCCGGATCCATTTGCTATGCTAGGAATAATCATTTGTCATATATATAAAGTGTTTTCTCCATACTAATACCCAATATGGCGCAAAGGATATATGCAAATTTGACAACTATGTAAATATCAATATCACTTGTTGAAGGAGTTATGAACTGCCTCTGTGCTGCAGCCAGCACATTCTCTCATTAGGACAGCTGTAACAACATCTTCTACAGAGTCAGTCTCATCAATTGATTTAGGTCGTTTTTTGTTTTTTTTTTCTTTCCTGTTGTGTATTTGTTGAGTTTGCTGCTTTTGACTAGAATCATGCCAGCATATGAAAAACAAATAGCAAAAATAAAATGTTCTGGAGAAAAAAAAAAAGAATGAAACGCTGGCTCAGCCGGTTGTAGATTGTGGAATATAAAAGATAAACATTTAATTTTGGGTTTCCCCATGATACTAAAGGAAGAGAGTCCATGTCCAATATAAGGCTGCCAAACTTTGAGGAGATTTTCTGCCTTAATGTGTGGAAAATGTGAGATATTCCAGTGGAAGCATCTCAAACACAGACTTACACCTCCTCTTTAGTTTCTCTAAATTTATTCAACATGGCAGTTTTTGCTTCTTCTTTCCCCCTGCGTGATTTTACCGCATTCTGTGCATATTTTTTTTTCCTGCACGCAGGCCTTTCGCTTTACCGCCGCCTACAATAAAATGTTTACTACCGTGATGGTGCAGAGGCATTGTCACGTTGTGCCCAGGTGAAGTCGCCCCTCCAGATAGAGGAACACGTCGCCCGGTTTGTGTGAAACATGCAGGAAATCTGAGCTGTGAGAATGTTTGCAAATTCTGACATTCAGCGATCTTTTCCCAAGGACACCCCACCAATATGCATATTGCCTTTTTTATTATTCTTATCTTAATTATGTTTTTTGTTTTAATATATATATAGCTATATATGCCGCAATGAATCAGCCTTGGAGCAGAGCCTCTCCGCCTGCAGAAGCCAGATTGCTTACATGCAGAGGTAGATTAGTGGATGTGCTTAGGGGCCAGGCTGTATGAGGCTATAGCTCCCAGACCCTCAGGGTGACGGAGGGGATGCATTCAGAGGGAGGGGTGAGCAGGTGTCTGTTCCAGTCCTTACCTAAAATCGCTATATGGGTGAATGATCCAGTATCCGGCCGTCTGGACCCTCTCTTGCTCTTTCTCCACGGCTTTCTGACTGCCGAACATTCGCAAGGAGAACTTATTGACTCCGGGCTGCATCATCGCCCCGAATTGCCTCTGCATAAAACCATGCTGCCTGGACGCCCCGTCCAGGTCGTCAAAACCGACCATGGCCTCTTCCCGCTCCCCCTTGAAGCCCACGGAGTTGCCATGGTCCTTCGTGTTCTGGCTCCCCGTGCTATTTTTCTGTATCGAGTCTTGCCTCTGAAAAACATTATTCCCATCCGCCTTCTCCTCCTTGTTGCTGGAGAACGAATTGGATTTGTCTTCCATGGTGCTCCGAGTTTGCCCGTTGTTCTCTGTGGACAGAGCGCTCCGCCGCCTGCTCGCGAGAGAGGACCCGCCGTGGGCTCTGCTGGTTCTTCTCGGTGTCCTTCAAAACTGTTCGGCGTCTCTTGTCTTCAAACGAGAGTGCTGCAAACTGAGACGGAGTGCACGGGAGCCCGGTGGATCAGGTTTCTTGGGTTACCGCCATCTACCGACGGCCCCGGCTCCTGCCGTGCAGCGTCTGTGCTTCGTCCCTCACTCCGCACAGCACTGCGGTTTAACTGGCACATGCTCCTGCGCCTTATTTACATAATGCTACAGGCAAAATGTGGCCCGTGAGATCCCCGTCCTCGTCTCCTAACATCTGTCAGAGAGGAGGGAGGGGTGGGGAGGTAGGGATGCATTAAAAATAATAGTTTTTGTTGTTAATTTATGTTTCTGTTTTGGCCTGAGTGACGATATAAGTTTTATTTTTGCGCCAATACAAGCATAATATATTCCGTCACGATTAAAAAGATGCATGTAAGTTTGATCGACTCACAGTAGTATTTTTCAGTGGGGAGAATCATCATTTTAATGTGTTGAACTTTTCCACATTTTGCCAAATTTCAGTGGAATACTCTGCAGTATAGTAATAATAAGGTACCCAATTGGGAAGCAGAAATAAAGGGAAGCATGTTTGGTTTGTTTGTTTGTGTGTTTCTTTTTTGCAAATTTGAATCTGGTAAAGGTGTGTCTCCTACATACTTTGTTGAACCACACTGTGCTGAGAGCACAGCTGCAAGTATTCAGAGGTGTTTCTCTACCAGCTTTCCACAGGTAGACACTTAAATTTTTGCCCATTTGATCACAAAGGTCAAGTTTGGTCAAATTTTGATACTAAAGTTATTTGTGAGACTAAAGAATAAAGGATTCTACATAAGGCCTCAATTTCTGAACAATTCTGCCAATGCTGAAGGATCCTGACTTGTATTATATCTATTGGCCAGTAGCAGATAAGGTAAAATCACAGAATAAACATTTTGTTGTTTTAAATTTTACACATTAAGTTTGTTAGTGAAAGCAAACATAAAAAATAATATAAAAACACCAACTGAAACTTTTCCACTGTGAATGACAAAGTAAGAACCAGACATTAACATGTGGAGAAGTGGGGGGAGGGGGGGGTGGATCGTAAATATGAGGAAAAATCAAGAAAGGGAAAAAAGAAAATTTAAACATGAAACATTTTTTGTGCAGTCATAGAACAAGAATGTGCTTTCTGTGTGACCTTCAGGGTTTCCTCAAATTGTAAAGTTAGTGCTTACATGTTTGACTTTCTGTAAAATGTGATAATTGTGCATGTGTGGATTTTTTTTTTTCTTTGAAGGAGTTGCTTGATTTGTAGGGTCCATTATTCTGTTTTTATTTAAAAAATAAAAAAATAACACTTTACACAGCACATTCAAAATATTACACGCAGCCAAATTATTTTTCCACATATTTCTTTAGCAAGTAATGAAGCACATTGTGTTCCATCCTTTCCAAAAAAAAAAAAAAAAAAACATCACCGCTTCTGCACCGTGCCATTATGTCCACACACCACACCACCTCTGCTGGGCGTGTCAATGCCTTTACCAAACCACATCTGTCTGTGTGTATCACTGGAGAGGGCATTAGCTCAGATATTTGTTGCATGTTTGGATGTGGATTATGATGTAATGATCCAAATGTTACCGTAATTGAAGCAGACATTCCTTAATTTTTTTTATGTGTTCCCCCACCCCCACCCCACCCTTGTCAGCTGGTTTGGGTTGAGTTGGATTAGCTGGAATGCCAACTGTCTCCCCCTGCGCAAAGCTTGTGTAACTTTGGCTAGTCCGTGAGTGACGCTGGGAGGGGTAGAGAGGGAGACAAATGTTGCATAACATTTTATGGCTTTAACTAATGCTGATATTGACCAAGTACAAATGCTAAATGGCCCCACTCACATGTCCAGAAAATAAATAACACTGAAATGCATTGGTAGTGCACTTTGTGTCAGTTTTAACCTCATAATGCAGAAAACATACAGGCATTTTAGCACAAACACCATTTTGCTACTTTATTTTGCTAAGTGCATGTCTAAGATAATCCCAGACAAATTTAGGTTGATGTCATATCATGCATAACATACAGAAAATGGTGACTGTAATACCCTTCTTTCTGTGCGGTAAACTGTGTCCTTGTTCCTTCTGATGGTCTTATTTGCCCTTCTGAAATTGCATTTACTGACTTAGATTGCATCCAGTCGTCTCTGCTTACAGTCAATGCCTCAAGTGGACATGAAACAGTTCATATCCCCTTTGCTTTGCTGGGTATTGCTCATGCCACAAAGAGGCAGAAAATGGTGAGCACCATGTTTCAGCCCCAAACTTAGCCCCTTTTTCTTTATTTTTTGCAGGAAAAACAATTTATTTTGTATTTATCTTGCTCTTAGCATTTGTATAGTGGATTAAGCAAAGTTGATTATTATACTCAGTCAATTCTAGATGCAAAAGTGTTAAAACAGCAATCCACATGGAACTAGATAAAAACGAACAACCTAAAAGTTTAACATAAAGTAAAAAAGGCAAATTCACTGTGTTTTCTTCAGACTCTTGTCCTATGACCGACGACTTTAATTAAACTGTGATTGGGTCAGGGACTACGGTAGTGTTGTAATAGGATTGCGAGCTTTGGTTTGTGTCCAGTTGAGTCCAGCAGGGTATCATGGAGCCGAGGGATAAGGGTGAGGTGTTGGACGAGGACCAGCTTGAGCTGTAGGGCTTGCTTAATCTGCAAAACGACTTGGACAAACAAAGAGCATTATTGATCAATAAGATAATTATGAGAAAGTGGTTTTAGGATTGCAAATAATATTTTGAGCATTTTAGAAAGGCCAGAAAAACAAATATTGCATACTATTGCATACTACTTAATACTGGCAACTTAATACTGGCAACTTGGAGAAGAATATTTCTAGGTAATTTTATTTAGTTGCTACAATCAATGTTGATCAGATAGGGTATACATACAACAAATACATAATCCAGTTTCATGGCAGTGGAGTTAATGTGACAGTCGGCATACCATAATTACCGAAGATTCAGATTGCACAGATTAGCTCCTTTTTTAACCTTTGCAGATTATGTAGCTGCAGAGTTACAGCTGCGCTTAACCTTTAAGAAGATATCAAGCATGAACAGTGTCTGCAGTGCATCAACACAGCTGAAGATATTCCAAGGATCCTGAGCTTAACTATGTCCTGTGACCATATCTATTGAAGGGCCAGCTCTTGGAGACAGGTTAAAAGGAGGCATGTTTCTGATCGACATGTTCAGTACGGTTGATTGTTAATTAGAATTGACAGTTTAATCCAGATATATAAATACAATGTGTAAAAAGAGACATCTTTTTCCCTTATAAAAATATGGCTTCCTTTATAGTAAATATCTGGTTTCAATTCTGGTCAAATTACTTTATCGTCCAAAAGTTCCCTAAAGTGTGGCAATGTAAGTATAGATTTTCTAATCCTAAATAACATAAAACAATAATATGAAAAGAAAAACACTTAAATGTAAACAATTTTCTAAACCGCATAATGACTGGTTCACATGGCAAAATGTGGAAATTGCCCATTTTCAAAACCTGATAGACATTAACCTAGAGTAGAGCACACAAGGAAAGAAAGCTTGTTCCATTACCATGTGCCAGGTTTCCGGCTTGGATAGAAAGGAAAGGCATCTGATCAAATCCCCTCTGTTCTATATTCTGCAAATCATTTTTCTTGTTGGGAATTTAGTTAATTTAAAAGGTGCATAAAAAGATTTAAAAAGCAAGCACATTTTTTCCCTAAAACGGTTTTGAGCTACAGTCAAAACAACCAAAAGTGATAAAGGTACCACATACCTTAATGCAGTGCCTTTATCTCACTTGCATGCCAAAAGTCACCAAATCTTGAAGGTTTTTCACTTAAAGAAAAAAAGGCTCACAAGGAGTAGAACATTATTTCTAGTGCCATGACAACAGTTGGATTGGTAACAGAATGTCCCTAATCTTTCATGATTTGTGTCTCTGGAGTCCAAATGCAGACAGAAGGCAGGCAGAATCATGTAAAGTCAATTTATCCCAAAGCAAACTTATAACAACTATTATGTTGGCACACAAATAAAGCACAAAAAGCAAGATACAAGTAGATTAACAGAATAGTCCGGCAAGGACAGGTAGAACATATGCAGCCTAAAACCAAGATTATGTTTGCTGGAGTGAAATACACGTAACAAATTATATGTGTAGCAGTGGTTCCCAAAAAACTGAAAAGCTGTAGAAGCCTGGACGGATGAATTAAAAGGTTTAACAAACCCAAATTACCTAAGTCCCTAAGGCAGAAGCTGAGCAATAGTCTGAGGGGAGACAAGACCAAGAGTCAGAGAAACAACTAATACAAGAAAGACTGTGTGTTAAGGGAATAATACCAATATCGTAGAGAATGTAATGGTGCGTGTAAGGAAGTGTAATATCTCCAAACTCTTAGGATTGTGACAAAATCTTTGAAGTGATTTTTTTTTAAAATTCTATTTTGAATTTGCAATTCATTATGTTGACTTGTAATTTGGCACATCACACAACTTGAAAACATCCATCCATCCAATTGACTGATGCAATAATAAAAAAAAATAGAAAGTGTGCATTTCCTATGAAAATGCAAGTGTGAATGCTGAATGCTCAATGCTGAATGCTTTTGGTGACAATGGCAAAACCGTTTGAAGCCAACCTGAAACATAAACTGTGAAACACAAGACATTTTATACTGTAATCCTCGATTCTGCCACAGGATGTAGCTGTTTCCCCCATTTCTATAGATTCAAAAATTCATAAAAAGATAAATATTATAAAAAAAAGTATGAAGGTTATGAATACCAAGAGACATACCCGGCATTATCAGAGCACACTGAATAGTATAAAAGTTGAATAGTGAAAATAGCGCAAAGTATGCAGGAGAAGAAGCACGGTGAAATTTACAGAGCATCCAGGAAGGTGGAACTCAATAGTGTGAATGCTGTATGCATTCACACTAATAAAAACTTATTTCTGCATGAATTTTCAGTTAAACAAAACAGCAAAACAAAAGAAAATAAGCATCCTGCCACTTGTAAATACACTACTCCAGAGTGAATATAATATACTGTAGAACTAACACACACAGCAGGATGCAGCCAGTCCTAATGCCATACTGGGCTGAGTGCCTAAGCTGGATGTCATCCAGTTTTTTCACCTGATCTAAATTAGCTCAAACACAGAGACTTTAGAGATGATCACTTCAGAAGGTTTTTATGGAGAGATGTTTGGCACACTTCTACAAACTTTACATACAATGTATGAAAATGATTAACCTCTGGGCCCCCATGTCACAATTAGTAAAATCATAACATTTTATTTTTGTATTCATATTTAATGAACGGAATAAATAGAATTAACTAATTTTTTGTTTGTTTGTTTTTCCAATCTACTGTATTTGTACTCAAAGAATAAAGCTCCGAAGCTACTGCCTTGCCGTGGCCTAATTTCTTCTTGAACAACCTTGTTGAAGAGAAGTGGACAAAGTTTAACGTAACACATGGCACAGCTCAGATAAAGCAACTCGGCTACTTGTACCTTTGGCCGGGGGAAACATATGCCTACATAGTGGATCAGGTGTTGATGGACCATTGACAGCCTTTCACTGCCTAATTCCAGATTTGTGCCATGCACAATGTCCACTTGCTAAGCGTAGTAATCCCAAAGGATTGGTAAGTATTTTTAGTAATGGATTTACTGACGTCCGTTGATCCCTTGATGGGTAGCGTCTTTCAGAACAGTCATGGAGGAGTGTTCAGCCTCCCAAGCCCAGCTGAATAAAGTGTTCATCAATGCATGTGTCAGTGTGAGGCTTGCAGATTTGTCACTCAGTTGCTTTCTGCTGGCTTAGGAAACCTGCAGCAGGTGAAGAAAGCTGCAACAAGAATTCTGCAACTTGACAAAAATTCTGCAGAGCAAATGCTTTGATAAAAAGACATCCAAATGGTTTTCATCAGCCTGAATGTTTGTAACTGAGTACATTAGCTACAGAACTATTGTCAAGGAATTTTCCAATCAGGACTTTTTTGAAGAATAGTCTGAGTCACAGTCCAATACCTAATTAGAAACAATTATGTATACTTGAAAACTCAGTTGCTTTAAAGTGCATTAAAATAACACACTGCATTTCGTCAGTATTACATGGCCGACATAAGTATCATGATTGTGTTCCACTTAACTAACCCTCTGGTGATGCCTCAGATGCTGCAGTGTCAGCTTTTCTTTTTATAAAATTTTTGATTATGGATGTGCCCTGCGACAGACTGGCGACCTGTCCAGGGTGAACCCCGCCTCTCGCCCGGAACGCAGCTGGAGATAGACACCAGCAACTCCCGACCCCATTAGGGACAAGGGTGAACAGAAAATGGATGGATGAATGGATGGATGATTATGGATGAGCAAAACTTGCAGAAAAAGTTGTTTTCCTGCCTTCTAAGCTTACAACTGGGCTTGTTGCTTCAGAAGTGTTCCACACATCTGTCCTGGACACCTGACATTGTCAAAGCACAGCAGAGCAGGTCACATGACAAAAATAGACTGGTAGCTGCAGCAACCAATATAGTCTCTCTTTACTGTGAACATCACCGATGTAGATTAGGGAAAACTCAGACCCTTGGTCCAACAAAATAATGTGCCTAGCATAATATGCAATTTTGTAAAATATACGCATTGATGTGCCAGTTTTAACATCAACCAACACAGGTTGCAGCTTTATGGGGGCTCACTGGATCCAGCTGACAAAATATAAAAAAGTAGACCAATGACAGTTTTGAAATTTTACTTTGGACTGACATTCAGGTAGAAAATAATAAAAATAAATCCCTTAATTTTCATCGATATTCATGCTAGTTAAGTGTTTGCTTGGCTAGTCTGATTCAGGTACTGTTCAAGGCATCTTATTTTCTACTGTATTTTTTGCAGAACTCTTAAAACATGGTATTCTAGATTGAAGCTGCAATTATTGCCAACACTGCTTTTGTTGCCATGTACGGATGCAGAAAGTTAGTATTTCCAATGTAAGCAAAACATTATTTAAGATTCTGTTTTAAGAACTGTTCATCTAACTGGACTGTTGTCAAAGCCTAAAGTTCATTTTGTACCTGCCCTAACCCTACATAGAGAGAGTAGTAGCAGAATAGGCAAACCAGCAGCATGGATCTAAAATTGCATATGTTTATAAGTGTTCTGTGAACTGTAAAATTACATAAAGTCTAAAGAGAGAGATGACCTCCATGTCCTGCATGGTGATTTGGATGACGCATGATCGTTGATACCCTCCCCTGCCTCTTAATGCACTTTTTGAACGCCGCCGTCCTGCGTGCGTGTGTGTGTGTGTTCTGCTCAGCCAATCAATAAAATATTTGTGACAATTTCACAAACGGCTGCGAGGCTGTCATAACATGTCAGTTCCAAGTTAACGCGCCTGTCAGTGATTGGTTTCTGTAAAAGCTGCCGTGGACCGTGAATATATGTCACAGCGGAATAATTTTAACACTAACTTTAAACACTAATCTTTGCCATTTAGTTTGATTTAAATAATTGACTGATTTTAGTGAGGAATATTTTTCTTGGAAAAACTGAGCACAATGGGAAGAAGCATGTCTGGGACGTGTGCACGCTGTTATGAAGACAAAGCTCCAGAAAAAACAATAGCTGTGTTTCTGGCTGGGGTGAGCCTGAGATGAGTCTGAATGTTTATTTAAAGCTCAAAAAAGTCAAATCGCCTGAACGCTAAAAGCCAGAGATTTTTGTGGCCGTTTGTAAAATCCATTAGTAATCCACAGTGATCTGAAGCAGAACTGAGCAGTGGAAAACACAGCCGGCTGCAGGCAGACAGACATTCATGTTTGTGCAGTTGAGGCACTGAACGAGAGGAAGGATTTTTGTCAACTGAATGAACACATTGTGTTCCTTTGTCAAATTTGGGTAAACATTGTTCCGCATTGGGTGCTATGTGCAGCCGGTGACGTCACCCATTTCCATCATCTGTCTCCTGCCTTATCCGTCTTTCTTCATCCAAGTGGTCCTCTAAACTTCTTTTTTCCCCTCTTTCCAACCTCCTGATACCTTTTCGGCCACCTCAGCTCTCTCTGTTTCCTAATTCTGTCATGGCACTAAGGCTTCCTGGTGTTTTGGTCTGCTACCTCAGCAGAAGACCAAGGTGAAAGCTCCCCAGAGGAAAAGGCTCCCTGCAGGTTTACCCATTAACACACACGGCGCCCTCACCTTGGATGAGTGACAGCGTTCAGACTTGATTATGTGTTTCGCATTTGAGCGTAGAGAAAGCATGGAAATGAATGTTCACCCCTGCAAATGCTGCTGTGTGATCAGAATTTCAATAAACCCTTCAGAGTCAGTTAAGGCTGAATGTCTTATGACTGCACTTAAAGGTGTAAATAGGAGGAAAATGTCCAGTACAGAGATGATTAATAAGAAACTGATGCTCTTAACCTCTCAAGTTGCATATTTCTGCTCAAGCTATGAGAAAAAATAATAACTTAACTCCAAAATGGCCTCAATTTAAAAGTTTCTTGAACTACTCAATAATACCTGTGTCTGAGTTGCACAACATTATCAATAAAACTTATGTGAAGGCTTTAAATCTCAATAAAATGTTTATATTGATGGGTCTACTGAGTATAATTAATAAAAAAAAAATACTATTTATTCTTAGAATAAATACCACTGAAGAATGAATGAATGAATACTTCTTTTCTGATTTCTATAATAGTCCCAGTGAAATGCAGTGCAATAGTTCTAATTGTTGTTTGGACTAATGCCAATAAATGCATAATTATATCATCTGAACCTTCTTAATTCTATTATTTTTAAGTAGCATACTGTGTCTTACAAAAACAGTTATTTTTCTGGAGAAGGTTTATATTTTACAATTATTTTTGTAAGATTACATGTGTTTCAATGGGATCTTAAATAAAAAGGTAACTTTTTATTATTATTATTACTGATGAAAATAGGAAAAATCTGGTGGTCATTATGTCTTCATTCTCCTGATTCAATATGTCCAAATCTCAGTAAAATGGGGTTGTAACTAAATTACAAGACAATATGTCTAGGATGACTGAAACAAGGACACAGAGGGGATGGCTTCTGTGGAGATAATCCACACACTGTAGCATCTTCTGCCGTCGTAAGAAAAACAGGAGACGGGACGAGAGAGGACAAGAGCAGCTTTAACACCTCAAACCAACACTTCCAGTGAGCGGTGTTGGGCTGAACTACTCTTAAATGTTGGCTCTAGTCATGTCAGTCTGATGAGCTAAGTGAGTCATTATTGATTGAATCATTACCTCCAGATTGAACTGGGGCACCCTGCCATTGTGAAGCACTTAATTATTCATGAGGATGAGCTCGACGGGCTTACACCTGGATTTGAAGCTTTGTCCTAAAGACATAATAATAAATGTAAACCATGTTAATTAAAAGAAAAAGAAATTCCACCACTGGCAAATTTAATCTATTTCCTCTATTTAGAGGCCTTGGGATGTGAGGCTCACACACAGCCCCGTGATTACGTTCTAATTCACCTTTAACAATTTATAATCATAAGCAATTTATCCTAAATCACTGAGAAATAAACAAATCATTTCAGGAAATTACATGTTTAATCAGAGGTGGATGTACTTCACCAAACCCGATTCTCGAAGGTCAATTAAACATTAAAGGATCCTGATTGGGTGGCTGTGACAAGGAGGCTCTTATCGCACTTTGTGAAGGACAGAGGACACAATAAATATTCTATTGGCTTAGATAGCTGTCGCAATTCAAGACGGGTTTTTGCACCAGCACCTGATTATTCAGATTCGGGTTGTAATTAGGTTTAATGTTTATGTGGACACGGTTTAAATTGAGTCTTAAAATATTACAACAACTTATTTCTGTGCTCACTCTGAAAATTAGAAAAAAAAAAAAGTCAGCTAATAAAGAAATTAAGGTGGACATAATAATGAGGCACTCGAATCAAGAACACCCTCTCAAATTAGGACTTGACGTTCAGAGGAAAGTTGAAATTTGTGATAGTTTCCACTTTTTTCTGTCTATGTATCTATACATTCTCATAGAATTTTTTTTATTTCTTTTTTTATCTACTTATTCACATTTTAAGAATAACTATATATGGTACAAAAACACACTTGTTCACTACAACATTGAGCCTAATGTATAATCATCTTTACTCAAAAACATTCTTATTTGAAGAATGTTGCTGAGACATCTTGCCAGAGTCTAGCTTACTGATGAAAGGTTAAGCAATGGTTTGTTTCAGCTGTAAATTTAGAGACTTCTGAAACTAATTTTGGCAATTTTATGCTTGGCACTGTAGGTTGTTTTTTTTTGCTCTTCAGATTTCAGTGACATATAGATCACACCGAAGCCTTGTGCTGCAAAGGGGAGCTTGTGCTTTGATACCTGGATTAGCAGATCATTTGGATTAAACCATTGACATGAGCTGGAACTTCTTACATTTTTGAAAGCATTGTTGGATTGGTCGTCACAGCAGCGTAACCATGAAGACCAAAAAATGTAAATGAGATTATAAGGAGAAATTCAGCAGACTTTCATAATAGCTAGTAAAACTATGGCTCAGGAGCACAAGTTATTGGACATTAATAAAATGTCTGACTCAATGAGAAGAAATGTCAGGTTTTATTATCTATCTGTCTATTTATTCCAATCTCTCTCTAAAATGATAAAAATAAATTTACTTTTTTTTTTTTGTAAAGCTGAAACATTATCCATGGACATGTTTGTATTTTTCGCTTCTGCATGGTCCAAGGTTGTTTCTTTAAGGTAATAAAAATGTGTCTCTCTGCTGGTTTCAGCATAGCCTATGAGCCAGGTAATGATACCATGTTCATTCATATAATTAATGCTTCAGTCATAGATGATTACACATGTGGTGCTGCTTCTAATTAGCACTGGGACTGCTGTCATTTTTCCAGCCGGGTTCTCCATGCTTGTCGTTTGCTTCATGCGACAGAAGATCCCAGCAGCAAGCATGAGGAGAAATTGCTTTCCAGCTCTGCTCTGATTCAACATTCTTGTTGTTACTGGAAACAAGATAATCAAACTGATCAAAGTTCATTCCTACTGCAGAAGAGAATACTTTTTTTGACTTGAAAAGCATCAGTGCATCTTTGTTTGTATACCCAGCTCTTCTCAGGCCAATAGGAATTACTTGACGCATGTTGAAGAGGAAAAAAAGCGGTCTGTAAAATACCACTTTTGCATGTCGAATTAAAATTTATATTTTGAAAGATAGTCAGTAGCTGGGGCTATAATGCTACATTGTGTTCTCTTTCGAATTGATTTCTTAATTATTTAGTAAGAATTTCACTTTGAAGAGGCATCAATTTTTTTCCCCCCATTTTGTTATTCGTATAATCTTATACAGTGAATGCTCTAGTCTTAGAGTGGAGTGCACATATATTTTAGTAATCAGATTTACTGCTAACTGGTCATAAATTAAATACAGTATAATGGTTGCCATGGTCTGGGCAAAAGCTTTCCATTCATGGCCATTTTTTGTAGCATTAAAATGCATGGTTGACTGTCACCTCTGTCTTCGCTGGGCTTGTGATCGATTGGCACCTGTCAAGGGTGTTTTAGTTTAGTGTCTTTGCAAGGTCTTTTGCTTTTGTTCTGGGATTGATTTGCAGGTTTCTTAAGCAATATACATGAATCTCTGAACAATGTGATGATTGGATGTTTCCATGGTTTCCATGCACACAAAAATTTCCATTGAAAGGAAATTATTTTTCTAAAAGTTCTCCCTTTAGAAGTTATTTTGGAGAACGGACCTAAAGCAAATAAACAAATAACTAAAGAAATAAATAAAGTTAGACTGTGCAAAAAGTGGTTCTAAGTTTTGGATTTTTTTTTTATTATTAAAGTCTTCTGTTCAAATGCCTTTTAAATTATCATGAAGCTTTAGGCTTTCCAGTTAAATTTCTTTGCCTTTCTGGAACTTCAAGAAATAAGTCTGACCAGTCCTCCCAGTTTGGACATGGAATTGACTACTAAGAACAAGAAAGAAATGTATATAAATGTACTGACACCAGTTGTTTTCCATGGCTTCCACTCGACTTTTACATGTTAATCAGTGTCCTAAAGTAGCAGTACAAATACCTTCAATTCAGTATTTGAGAAAGTCACATTTTGACAAGGGGACAGTTTGTGATTCTCATAAGATCTATGTAGTTTTTTGTACAACTATTGTTGGGGGATGATTGTATTTATTCCAAAATAGTTTTTTTGTTAAGAACCCTGGGATTTAAACAATTCCTCTTTTTGGAAATGATTTACCAAATTAAACTCTTTGTGAAACATTTCATGCTGGTGGCCACAAAAACCCTGACGGCAAGCTGGACCAGGTCATGGATAAAATCTTAACCACTTCCTGAAACACTTCAAGCTTACTTGATGACGTAACTCGCGGCAATGGACAAAAGTCTCAACACATTTTTCTTATTTTGAAGCGTCTGGATAGGACGTCCCATCAAAACCTGCACTCTTTTGAAGTCTTCTCCAATTTTAAATACATCGCTATAAGCTAACGTAGTAGCAAGTTTCTTTTCCGTGTCTGGGGTCTGAATGCATCACTCCATGGGTATGCTGCTCAATATGTCATTGAGTGATGAGCTTATCTCTACCCCTGTCAACACGTCTTCCATGTGTCAGGAAGTGAGTAGAGGGTTTGACCTCAAACCCAAAGGGCTGTGCTGGTAGCGGAGAGGTCGACGTGAAGCAAGCAAAGCTGCTAGAAGCAGCAGCAGGAAAGAGGCAAAAAGCAGCAGAGTGTAACAGGAGGCTTTGCAGCTCATGTAGATCACACAAATTATTAGGATATTATGTGAATTATGGAAATATTTAAATAATATAAAATACATTGTTGACTTTTGTTCACTGTTTTTATTTTTTTTTAAAATAGTATTGCACAGATTGATTGCATATTGTAAAACATGTACACCATTGTTAAGGTATCATTGAAATCAGTGGTACAGCCAAACAACTTTTAAAAAGATCTGTTTGGTTTCAGGCAGACCTCGCGTATCAGCGGTGAGCAGTAATTACAGGTGTTGATGCTTTTTCAAGCTGATTACACACTACCTGGACAGAGCAAGGTGGCAGGAGGCCAACACACACAAACTCCTAGAGAGGAATGAAAAATATCTGCCTTAACAAAAGACTCATTTTTCCTCAGCAGCTTTTCTAAGCGCTCATTTTCGTCGCCTCACTTGTAAATGTTGAGCTTACATTCAAATAATAGCACTAAAATACTATGGTTAGTTAATGGTGTACATAAAATAAATAACTCTGGGGATTTCTCAGCAGTTTAATGAGCTGAATCTTTTCAGCTATTTGCACTTTGAAATATATAATTGGGTTAGACATTCTCCTGTCTAAATATTTGGGAAACAATTCAACACTATTGGCTGCAGGCAAGGCAAACACCCTTTGGGGTTCTCTTCCAAACTTGATCATAATCTAAACTGCTTCAGTCTGTATGTGAGTGTTCACTTACTCTTGAACTCCGCTCCACTGAGTTCCTCAAAATTTGTGCAATGTTGTTACACATTTAAATGTTCTTGTATGTAATTTGCTTCGAAAACAACAAATTTAGCCACAGTGTTTAGCTGCTGTTTATTTCATAATTATTTAAGAAATGGTGATATGACAGCAAACTGGTCAGCTTTTATTGGAATATATTTGATCTCTCTTCAAAGCGTCCAGCAGCAGTGAAAACAAAGCTGTTATTCCATATTCCCAGCACTGGATGGTTTATGGAAATTACTTTAATCTGTTCATTGGTATAAAGGAACTGCCATTTTGATAATTAATCTGCCCGGCTTCGGAGGGGGGAGCCGCGGCCCAAACAAGCTGATGACGAGGTCCTGTTATGTGAAGGGACGGTCCTGTGCAGATGTCTGATTTGCTGCAGTGTTTTCCAAAACACAAGCTGGGAGGTAAGGGCAACAAATTATGACATAATTCCCTTATATAAAAAAAAAAAAAGCAATGCAATTTAAATATATGGATGAAGTAAGCAATCTGGCAATATTGTTTCTAGAAATCCTTTGAGGTTTTTTTTATCATTATTATTTCTAGCTTGTACTTACAATGCCCAGAAATATTCTTACTTGCTCTTTTTTAAAATTGCCAGAGTAAGAAATAAATTGTGATGAATCAGAGTAACACTTGCTAAATATAAAATATAAACCTAGCAAGACACGGAAAGACCTAAATTGAGGCAAGACCTCCATGGCAGACCTAGCAGAATTGCAAAGATGCTCAACTCATGAGGAACATTGAGGAAAGATTCTTTCCACACTGCTTACTTTTATGGAAACCTGGCTCTTTAAAAAGAAAAAAAAACTTGCCAGTTTTAAAATATTTTTTTAAATGGAAAACTTGCCGCTTCTCAGTCATATTTGACAGAAAGCCTCAAGAAGTCTTGCTTAGTGTTTCTCCTGATGTAAGAGACACAAGAAACATGTACAAGCAAGTTTTTCTCATCAGATGAAACCAAAATAAAATTTTTGACAGCCCTGCTCATCACCCTGAGTGGACCATCGCTAAATGAAACATGGCATCATACTGCAGGCATGCCTTCTTTCTGCAGAGATGGGGTAGCTTTTAGGAACTGAAGGGACTACGGACAAAACTAAATACATGATGAAACTTGAAGAATCCCAGAGCTACCCTGGAATGGTTTAGATTGGAGTACATCCTGTGTCGTACTCAGAGAAAGTCCACAATCTTACATCAAGGTGTCATGGGTATCATGTGAAAATGTTTGGTTCTGCAGCCAAAGCCCAACTTGCAGAACACTATCAATTTATGGGCTATGGCTCCAGTGAATGCAAACTGTCGCTGTATATCAGAGTCAGCATGCGCCGCTTCCAGACACTGACTGATGTTATAAACATGAGGGGGCTTTCAACAAAATGAGCTTTCAGAGTCAGGACATACACTGATGGATTGCTCTCAACTTTTTCTTCATTTAAGGACGTTGGCTACTAAATATACAAGAAGGTTCTTTAGAAACTAAGTGGGAGATTCTACAACTCAAGAATGGAAGCAGCATGACATTTGCATTATATTCCGTGACGCTTCCTCTGTAGTGTCCACCGTTTTGCCTTGTGCATTCAGAGACACAGTTTTGGATTGCGGCAAGATGAAAAACTCACCGTGCAAGTACGAGGCTGTCCTGCAGAGTGCAACAGAAACAGCAGGGAAAGAAAACAACAGCTGGGAGGCACATATGACTGTGAGGCCACCACGGGGAGGAGTGAGCCTTATCGTGACTGATAAGCCCATACATTGGCCTAATTGATGGCACTGTTCCAGGCAGACCTTTCGGTTTGACACAAACACATATGCACATGTTGGCATAAAAATGCATGCATGAATAAACACCGTTCACCAAGTGAAAAGCACAAACACTTCCCTCAAAGCAGTTGTGTGTTGACTGTATCCGGTCGCCGCATTTTATTGTTCTACAAAATTCCTTCCTTTTGTTATCTCTTATACAACTACAGAGGGTGCCTGTCACGGTATTTGGTTTGACCTCATCATCGTGCTAATAACGCGGACCCATGTAACACGTGGTGAACATCTGGTGCAGCTACCAGTCCATCCCCTGTCTGTCTGCCAGCATCTTTACCCCGGAAGGTCAGCTGCCTACCATTTGCCTTATTTCATCTCATTACGCAACAAAGCTTTTTATTTTTTTGCTTTTTTTGGATTTGAAAACATTTTCCCATTAATAAATCTCAAGCAGAGGTTAAAGAGTTTATCCTTTTTTCCCGTCTAATTATTAATATCTGGAGAACTTTGGAGTGTGTTTTAAAAAAAAATAAAATAAAAAAAAACCTAACAGGATTGAGTCAAGCGACAACAAAACATAAACATATGAGGAGCCACTAAAGGACAACGCACTGAAGAAATTACTGGGTAGAAACAACGTATCTGTCATCAAATCAGCCAAAAACCAGTGTATTTCTCTCAACCACAGCAGAATGCTTGTTTGAAGAAATTGTATTTTTGAAATATTCATAGACAAATATGGTGCATCTTGCATACAGCAAATGAAAAGGTACTGTTCCCTTTGTTTTCAGCCTGGACCAACAAACTAAAACAAGGGAGTTGATTTACTGATCCCAAACTTCTGCTAGATGTCAAATGTCTCAGTGCACAAATATTCCAAAATACTAATCAACACAAAAAATACTAATCAACGTTTAAGACTAGACTTGCCAGTGAAAACTTTGGTAGACAGGCGAGCGGCTGAAATTTGAAAATCTTGCAGTCAAATAAATAGAGAGATGCAAACTAACGTAGAAAATTTTCTAGAACAAACTATTTATGAATTTATTGTGAATAATAATCCCACACTGCCCCCTGTAGGGTCCTTGGCATAACATAGTTAAATGACTGTAAATACAGTGAGAGGAAGTGAAAGGAGGAGTTTCCTCTAAAAGCCCATCAAGAGTCTCTAGAAAACCTGCAGGACCTTGAAGTGAAAAACTGTGCACATTTTCTCATATTCTGTCAGTCTCATAAGTGTAAAGCAATGACAATCTGTTACTAAAATTAAAGCACTGAGAGTAAGATTTTCACAAGGAATGGTTCTTCTGGCACTAACCATTTTCTTCTGTGTAAATTGGTGGTTTTTGTACATCGTGGGTGGACTGGGATTGTTCCCAGTTCTCCTGGAAAGCTGGGCAGAAGCTCTTGAGTTTCTCAGCATTGCTCATCAATGTCCGTCAGCCAGGTACATCAACAAGTACACCGAGTGCATCTGACACTCGTGTGTAAGCCTAGAAGTGTGCTGACTGCTCTGCGTCAGGGTAAGATTTGATCACAGACTCTTCAAGTGCAAAGAAAGGACAATCCGCGTGAGCCGAGACTAAATCTGCTGGATTATGATTCATATTTTGTCCAGCAGATTTACTTCCCCTTTCAAACATGTAATGGGTAGCTGCATTTATTTTGGGTGTGTTCTGGTTTTAGAAAAAATAAATAAAAATACTTTGAAAACCGTGGCTGAAATTGTTTTGGACAAGATCCTGATATATGTCTGAAATTAAACTCCTTTATTACCATTTATCTATTTATAATATATTTTTGTGCTTTTCTGAGTTTACAATAGTTTATTCTTATCATTAAAACATATGATAATTGTTGCCATAGTCTGTGTACACTCTCTTTTTGATTCTTTTTTAGTTTTATTTATTCCCCTGAATCTCTGATCAAGTGTATTAATAAGAATATTTTATAAATCATTTATGCTATTGGAGCAATAAAGGTAACAAGCAGATAAAAAAGAGGATGAAAAGCATCTTTATTAGGGAAAGCTCCATAAATTATCTGACACAAGCAGCTTATGAGGTTAGCCTGCAGGAACTGTCCAGTAGAGCAACAAGGCTGCTTGGTGGCTGAGTGTGTACATTTGGAAGCTCCAGAGTGTTGCATACTGTTCGCGGGGCTGTGCTACATGTGCAATACCCCAGGTGTCTGGTTCATGTACTGTAGGATACAGGCCCACTTTGTTTGGTATTTTAAGCACACAAGGAGCTAAACTAGGTCTCTTTCTCCTGTATCATCATCTCTCTGTTTCAGTGTTTATGGTGGAGATTTATGAGGTTATGTTGTCCCAGAAAATATATGTTTGAGCGCCTCAAAGCTAACGCCAGATAATACAGTAAGACGCATTCAGGCACTACCTCGTTTATCTCAAAGAGAAGTGGCAGATAGAGATAAAGGAGGGGAGGCAGTTAGAAGACATTCATATTCTTATAAGGTCTCTTGCACAGATGTTGTTGCGCAATAAGTCATTGAAAATGAAAGCTCTCTTGTTAGGATGGAAACTGTCAACTGGATGGTGAACTTTGCTGTGACAACTGAAGGAGGAAAAACCCCTGGTACTGATGACAAACTAACTGAATTTAAGGGTAAATGTAAAACATTACCCTTCGGTTCCCAAATTAAACTTGGTATGATATGAAATGCAATGGGTCAAATAAAAAAATAAAAAAGTTTTCTGAAGGAATAAACAGAGTTTTAGAAGATATTCAAAATATTTGAGAGCAAATTTTGTCCTATTTTAAAGTGAAAAACCAAAAAGATGTACATTTTCAAATCCCAAAAAGCCTTTCAGTTGTTTTTGAAAGCAGATAGAAAGGTACATTTTCTATTTGACATAAAATACCTTTAGTTATTAAAATGCTGTGTATATCAGACATGATACCTGAAAAATGGCCTCCGTCTCTAAGAAGCTCCTGCACTTCCTGACACTCCCCCTTCAGCATGTCATCTCTACAAGGCTCTTCCATAATGCCGTTTAGAAACGTTCTTAGGAGAGTTGGACTGAAAAGTAGTTCTTATGATGGCAGGAAGAAATGCAAGAATTTCTCAAACATGCATGAAAGAACCAAAGCAACATGATGTAAAGCTCAAAAAGTTGATTTTGCATAATAGACCATCTTCAGTAAAGATTGTCATAAATGGCCAAGTGTAATGTTCTCACCTGTTCATTTATTTGTTTTTAATAGCTGGTAATGTATTGGATCATGGCGTAAAGCATTGAGCTAACAGATTGACACAAGCTCAAAGTTGCAAACAAGTTGATAAATTAAACAGGTCCACCTGATAGTGCCTGAAGTGTTAGAGTGATTGTTCCAGTCATTCCAGAGAGCTCGCTCTGCCTCCTCAGACTCTCATGCATTATTTATGAGAGCAGTGTAGGTTTGCACCTAAGCCCTCTGGAAGTCACATTAAACACCTCAGGTTTTTACGAGCGTTCAGAGACAACAACAATCAAACAGAAGTGTGAAGGTATTGCTACAAAGTCAATGAATCGATTAAATTAATATGGCTTCTTTTCAATTAATAACTTTAAAAAAATGGGATTATATCATCCAGTGAATTTGTTTATAATTAGAGTTGAATGGGAGTACAGTTACTTGGATCCGAATCTGACAATAGGAATAGGAATCAAACCAAATGGATTAATTTGAAATTAATTTAAGCCATATTGAATCTTATATGATATAAACTAGACCTATTTGTGTTGTAAAGTGGCTTGATGGGACATTTGTTGGGAATCGGTGCTATATAAATAAACCAAATTTAATTAATAGCACAGTATATTAGCCATGACTTTGCGAAAGTTTTTAATACTTCCAATAACTAAATATTTAGTTTAAAGATAAGCTTAACAAAATATAAACCTTAAAATTTGAACTTATTATTAAAGGTTACTTTGCATTTTATGAAACTATCAGTGCCTAAATAAGAGTTTTTTCCAAATGAAATATTGATTAGTTTATGATGACAATTTAAATCTATTAGTACAAAAATTAAATAGTAATTTTTTGAAATGTATCATTTCTGAGAAGTAATAAAAAAATAACAATCCAATTCTTTTAAATTATAATATTGGAGGATATTTTCCTGTACAAAGTAAATATTTAAATCTCATCATGTCATTATGAAAACAATACACTTGAACTGTCACTACACAAATTACCTTGACACAAAATAACAAAATGCAATTAATATGAAATCATTTTTCAAGAGTCTGCAACCTGATGAGGGCCTGTATTCTGCATCTGTTGTCAAATCTGTCCTGTTTCCTGTCTGGCACACGTCGGACCAGCCGCCGTCGTTTTGGCAAGGAGACAGCTACACCCACATGACATCACTGACTGAAACCAGAGTCTTGAGTGTCTCTGATGTACACAGGTCAAGCACCGCCTGTCCCGTCCTGTAATCAGAGCCAGGGGCGATGCCAACCAGTCAGTTTAGTCAAACAATCCCATCACAGCCAAGGCACACAACACATCACAGCTATTCATTGACCCGCGACCAGGTGCCCTTGTTATTACAGCAGCACACATCCATTCACTGCTGAGATGAAATGAGCTTCTCTGATTTTGGAGGGGAAAGCGGGGGGTGGTAGTGGTGGAGGAAGCTCGTGTGCGTGGGCAGAGGATCAGGTGACCAGTCACATTTCTGTTTTGTCTCAATGAGGTCACACCCACCTTTGACGAAATTAAAAAGTCAGGAAGTAGAAACCTGCTTCAGTGAGATGCATACAAAATATTGCAATGTATAAACAAAAGTTAAAATATGCTGACAAGAGAAATCAAATTTTGTATATCTCTAACTTGTTTTTATTTAGTTAAATTTATATCAAAAGAATTACAAAAATGCAACAGATTATGGGTGAGTAAACTAAATGATAGCTGCCTCCCTTTTTCTGATCTTTTAATAGTTTGTCTGATTGAAAACCTCAACCAAGATTCTTTCAAAATGTTTTTTTTTAATAATTTTTTTTATTTGTACTTTTCACAGAGTTTTTAACATGTCCACTCAGATTGTGAGTGGACATGTGACAAAACATATTAGAAATGCTACATATCCATTGACAACTGCCCTGAGATGGACTACCAACCTCTCTAGTGTCCACCACCGGTTAGGCGTTGATAGCCGGAGATGGGCACCACATCCCTGTCCTAATCCCCCGATGACCGTATGAGGATAAGAAAAAAGATGAATGTATGAAAACAAAATATAAATTGGCCCTTGTTTTACCAATATTGCTTAATGTAACTAAAAAAATGTTTATCCTGCATCGTCCCTCCCTCAGACCTTCACTTCCTCGTTTCTTCCTAGTTCCCCCTTCTGAACTGAAATTTACATTCAGTTCAGAAGGTTATTATTGTGTAGAAATCTACATTTCTACATAACAAAATTATCACTCATACCGCTAAACAAAACGGAAAGGTGAATTTTTTTTTACAATATTACAATAGTACTTTCAGGGTATGAAAGGATGATATTTCACAGTGATTTAGCGAAGAATCAACTGCATTGAAAACAAAATCTGCGTAGGAAATGCAAATTCTTCCTGCTTATACTAATAAGCAGGAAGAATATTAATATTCTTATTTTTCAACAGGTCAGAAAGCACCATTTATATTGCCTCTGAACAAAGTGTGGGAGCAACTAGGGTGGAGCATGACTTTCTGTGACTGATTTCATTTTGCAACTAAATGACGTGGGCACGTTTTAAATGAGCACCATTACGTCTGAATCCAGACAGATGCATGCATCAGTCCAGCTGAGCTTTGAGCAGGTGCCTGCGTGGAGCAATTTGACCGCACGCTGTTCAACATCCAGCCTGTTGTCGTCCATTTGTCCTGATCAAATGAGCTGAGTGGAAGGAGCAGCGGCAGAGATTAGTTGACAGTGATCTGCATCATCAGCTATATGCTGTGCTTGCGTGTAAAGGATGACGCCTGCTCATTCTCAGGGCTCTTCTACAGTTTATGCCCAGAGCTGAGGTCGAGTGCAGCAGACACACTGCCCTCATGTGGGAAGAAAACGTACAACAGCTAGTTCATGCCAACAAATGTAGTTTCCAGCAAAAATAACTTCAAATTCTACTTTAATTGAAATCCATTAAAGTTTGGGTTTTCACACTGGTTACAAACTTGCATATTCGATATCAGAAAATACATACAATGTATCTCCATTACTTATGAAAAATCTTTGCACTGCTTTTCCCATTCATGATAAACAATTTGATACACTTTGTTAAGCAGATAAAGATAACGGGAAAATCAAGCGCTTCTTTCCTGCAAAGTACCTTCAAGTCCAGATAATCCCTTTTTGACAAAGAGATCTGAATCAGATTAAAATGCTGCATTGTTCCGGCACGTAATTCCTGCCCAGATATTGTTGTTTTTGGCTGCGTTTGGGAGGAAATGATCTGAATTGTGTCTCAGCGTGTGCTTATGTCCTCTTGCATTTGCCTGAATGCTTGTGTCTACAAGCAGGATATTTAATACAACAAACCCAAGTCCACACCTGCTTCACTTTGTGTACGCTCAAGCCAAGTCTCAAGAAGCTGCAACAGATATGTGAAACAAATCCCCAGCATCTTTTTTTCTTCTTCTTCTTCCTGTTCTTCTTGCCATGGCCTTTCCATGGTTGTGTACCTGTTCTGTTGATAGATGGATGTTATATTTATACCAGGCGAGGCTTCTCAGGAGAAAGCCTCCCCTCTCAGCTGCAAGGCTGCTGACGGCAAGCTGAATTCTGCCTTTCCGGCCACACAGCTCCCAGCGAAACAGATGGGTAATAAGGTTACAGCAGACGTCTCACCAGTGTAGACAAATTGCAGACACACCAGCTGTGCTGACTCAGGACAACATTAAACTCAGGGGAATTAAATTAAGGTCTTTTTTGGTAAAAAAAAATAACAAAAACATATATATATATATATATATATATATATATATATATA
>CAEFZY010049355.1:0-26241 GCA_903066815.1 Brachyrhaphis roseni
AGAAGGGAGTGAGAGCGATGGTGACCTATCTGGTGGTGTCATACTGAATAAAAATTTAATAAATACAAGGTTTCCCCTAGAAAACTTGCTAAGCCCTGTGGTTGGTTCTAGGGCAGTCATTCATCCAGCGGTCCGTCGTGTTTTTGAGTTAGCAAATGTTTACAGTTGACAGGAAATTTGAAAATATCACTTGATCATCATGTGTTATCAAAGAATTGGAAGATTAATACCTGAACACAAACTATAAAGTGTTTAAAAAAAGCAAATATTTTAAAAAGACTTAAATAAGTAATGCTTAGCCTGGCTGAGCCACAAGCAAATCCTGGTGGCCCATCAGGCTTATAATACCCTGGGGGAAACTTTGCTTTATAGACAAAAATTCTTAAAATCTGAATTTAAAACACATTATTCAGATTATTTGAACTGCAGTTGTCTAAATTTAAAAGGAATTAAATGCTGTATATTGGAAAGGAGTCATGACAAGAGCCTTGGCTCAGTGTGCTGTGAACGATGCTCCAGTTCTGAGTCCATGCTTCCAGCCATACATAAGCAGCGTGCTCATTCAACTTTATGTAAAATATCTAAAAGCTGAAAGATCTACAAAAATCACTTTACTTAGGTTTTATATCAGCGTTCGCTCTGGAAACTACTTCTACCCACATGAAACCACTGACCCAAGCACTTCCACTCGTTCTTATACTTATTATAATTGGCAGGCCAGATGTCGTCTTGCTATGTATTTTGGCAGCCAGCTCATAGGATAATGGCTACCTCAGTCTTGATGGTATACTTTTTATGGGTAAAAACGAGGAGGAGGTTCAAACAGGGTCTCAGCTGTGAAGTTTTCAGATTGCTGTTTTGAGATGACGGGTGGTGACAGGCAGCATATAAAGAAGAGGGAAAAGAAATACATATTCAATATTCTGCTCCTGTTATATACATGTGACCATTAAAATGTATTCTGTGTCTGACGTGAAGAAATGCACTGGGTTGTATGTTGCAGAGAGGAAGAGGGAGGGAGCGAGGAAGTAAGAGACGGTCAGTGTTGTGTGTTTTTGGCACGGCCTCTAAAGCTTAATTCTTTTGTTGCCCGACATTCTCAGGTACCATAGTTACAGGTTAGCAGCACACAGTTCTGCTTTATTCCTCCGTTTAACTCTTTGCTAGTCTGTGTTGAGAGGTGGGGGGGAATCAGGATTGTTTTACTGAAAACATTTCTCTCAGATCATTGAATGTGTTTTAAATTGGCTTCTAGTTGAGCAGGATGTTACATTCGTCACAGTAAATTAGTTCCCACATTGACTTGTTCATGACCTCCAGGTGTTTTACCCGAGGACCAAATAAAGTTCATTTCTAGGTTTAAATCCCTTTTGGAGGCATTGGATGTTAAATTTTAAAGTTTTCATCACAACTTATTGATCCGCCTATACTCAGCATTCAGAATATTCGGTCTGTACCTTCGTTGTAGTTGTAATTATTTTGTAGTCTGTGCTAGATAGCCTGAGGTGTTAAATCAACTAAATGATTAGAGCCTTCTACTATATTAGTGATTAGCATGAATAATTTTTGAAAAACTTTATGTATTTGATATAAAATGTTCTATCCTTAATAGGATGTAAAAGAAAATCTGGAACCTGAATGAACCACAGATGAAAACTTGGTTCCTTTTTATGTTTTTGTGATACTGAAATGAGCTCATTTGAAGTCTTCATTCAGAAACAACTTCCGCACCAAAGAGAGTTTGTATAAACTGGCTGCACTTGGTGTGCTCACCAAGTGGGAATATGTTACCTTTTTGATAGAGGTGCAGCGATTGTTGTTTTTTGGCCGAACACTGATCTTTAAAAAGCCTGATTTGCCAAATCCAATTTTGGCCAATATCGATTTCTTATTCTTTTGGGTTTTTTTGTCAAAAAAAAGTGACTAAATATAGCGACAAAGTCAGTAAGCTAGCAACGGTGGGGTGACTACTGTTAACTGTGTACATGCAATAATCAATTAATGACATGATAAATTAAAATGAACTTGATTATTTCCTTTCTGATATTTTCTTGAAGAGCAAGTTTATTTACACTTAATGGAGCATTTTATTTAGGATATTGGTTGTGTGGTTTTTATTTCTCTTGATTTATTTTTTTTGTATTATTTTTTGTAATTTGGATATTTAAAGTGTTAACCAGTTCCAGTGTTAAGTGTTTTTACAAAATTAAAGTTTATTGGTCTTTGAGAGAGCAAACTTGCATTGTTATGACATTATCAATACTTGAAAATGGTCTCAAAACAATAACAAATTGTTTATCGCGATAACTGCTATGACAATTTATCATGACAGGTCTACATGCAGATGTGACCTGGCAGGCAGTTTTTCTCAAAGCACAACAAAAGAGGACAATGGTTGATTTGTTTTTTTTTCCAGACGCTTGTGGAGGTAGACGAGATTGGTTTCTTAATCAAGTGTCGACTAATCATAGACCTCCCAAAAGTAAGAAAATTGAAGCAGATTTATAGATCCACCCCTTGTTTTTGAGTTTTCGATCATCCAGTCACCAGTCAGGGCCCAACAAGTTGACAATTCCCCTCTTTGTCCATTTCTTGTCTAATACGACAGTCTTCAAGAAAACAAACTCCCAGATCTTTAATTCAGTGTCTTCATTGTGTCTTGATTAAAAGCAATCCAGGCGTTCTCTGGGTAATTAGAACACAAGGACTCCTGAGCAGGCCCTGGTTTATGGAGAGGTTTTGTGTCTGCTGAATGAATCACCCGTAGGCGGTGTCATCAGTAGACAACCAGGTATATATCACTGAGGCCTCTGCCCATCCACTAATCCTCTCCCACACCCCGACCCCTCCTCTCTCACTTCTTTCTCCCCAGCTTTAGCATAATATCTAGTTTGTCTCAGACACATTCATCTGCCCCCCGAGTGGCGTCTTACAGATTAACAGTGGATGGTGTTTGGAGGCAGCAGCCTCACGCTGATCACTCAACTTTTAACCAAGGCCGACTCTGTACGCTAACCGTGGCCCTGTAGTCTTTGAGACCTGAATGGAAATATGCGCTCAGTCTTCTGAGAGGAAGAGTTTGAGGCGTTGCTGATGATCGAACAATCGGGGGGAGGTTGCGGTGACGGCGGTTTGTCCAGGAGATGACTGAAGGAGCTTTGGTATGTTTCTGTACAAAGCTCTTAAACACAGAGATGAAGAGGAGGACATCCAGGTACACACTCTGCCGTCCATTGGTTAACCAGTGAAATCACCTGTTTATCTGAAGTTTCTGCCAGATTCTTGCAATCGTGGCTTTAACTTGGCACATCACATTCTAGGCGCATATCTTTGTCTCCTCTTTTTTTATATCTTTGTCTCTTCTTTTTATTGCACGGCATGCTGACACTGACGGTCGTAACTTAATGTTCAGACTGTTGTATATATATATATTTTTAATAGGTTTTTGGAATTGTTAAAGTGCTTCGTTGTAAAGCAGGTGACAGCATTTGGGGACTTTCCCTCTTATGCTGGGAGGGATTAATGGGGCTAATCGCTGCTGGGTTTCTCTGAGCTGCACCATAGTGGAACATGAAAGCATGCTGGCATTCAATCAAAGTCTTTTAGCTTCAAGCCATATGAAAACTTGTAGCACAGAATGTTGTGCTTTGGTTTGTTGCCATGAAATATCTAGCGTTCTGAATTCAAGTCTTGGATTTTGTGGTATGTTGGGTTTTGAAGAATCAATCAGCCCTTTAAAAACCTCAAACTCTGGTCTAAATCCTGGATTAGAGGCACATAGTTACCCCCTGGCCTTTTATTTCATTTGTGGTTTATTACATTCAGAGAACACTGTTGAAACTCTGCAATCCCTTTTGTAGGCTACTTCAAACCTTTACAGGGTGTAAATTCTTAAAATGTCTTAAATTCGCGTATCTAAAATTAAGGTCTTAAAATGTCCAAAATTCAATAAAAAAATTTTTTTGTTTGGCCTTAAGTTAATTACAGGTCTTAAATTTAGCCTTAGCAGCACTATTTAATCACTTGTATTCTAAGTATTATTTTTTTAACTCATGGGACTTTTCTGTCAGGCAAAAGTTTGAGTCACACACAAACACCTTCGCTGCACTCTGACTTTTGAGGCTACCACTAACTTGCTGCTAACATACCCTAGCTAACTAACTTTTTTTTGCATCTATCATAAATGAGAGCAAATTCATCCCCAGTTGACTGGATTTAGTTTGTACTTTTCTGTCTTGATACAGGTCTATAATTCCATTCATAATGGTCTTTAAAAGATCTTAAAAGTTTTACATTTGAGCTTAAGACTGAAATTAAACAGTCTTGAACTCAAATTTGAGTGAAATACGAAGATATTCAAAGCGGAGCTGCTCTAAACATCTTGTTGGTTACAAATCTTCAGGGCTCTTAAACTGAACTTTGTCTAGAACGGATTAAATACGAACATAATTAACCATGTGGCCCGTTTTACTATCGTTTGTTTCACCAACAATTTTTCTTTTTGCTTCTCACAGTCCCAGAAACCCTGGATAGAAAGCACTTTCACCAAGAGGGAATGTGTGTACATACTTCCAGTGTCAAAGGACCCCCACAGGTAAATGGGCCTACCACAGTCTGCTGTGTCTTTTGTTTGGTCTCCATGGAAACTGTGTAATTGCAAGGTGCGAGTCAAAAGTATGCCCGAACGCTAACCACTGCTCTCCAAAGGGTAAATGAGTCTGTTTCAATGTTTACGTCTGTCAGTGTCGGTAATTATATGTTTGAAATGTAGCAATGGTCACGAACCGGTTTCTTTTTCTTCTTTCTTTCTTTTTCTTTTTTTTTTAGCAAGGTATTTTGTGTAATTTGTACTTTGTGACATTTATCTTTGTGTGCTGGCCTTTTCATGACTTCTTCTCTTGACTTATTATAGATGGGGTTCATGCGCTGCTTTAGAAACTTCTACATATTAATACTAACAAGTAAACTGGCACAGCTGTAAAAATTCTGAAATTTACTCAAACAAAAGTTTCTATCAACACGTGACTCACTTAATGAGTAGAAGATTCCCACGGCTCCACAGATTTATTGTTTAACAGCTTCCTTTGACTGTAAGCCATTGCTTTTACCTTTCCAAGAAGGTCAATGCCTCTCTTTCCCCTTCTTAACACATACTCGCAGTGGATCACTCTTTTCTTTGTTTTCTTTCATATTAATTATTTTCCACTGACTCTCTCCACAAACCGCAGTACGTGCTGCTGCTCTTAGATAAAATTTGACATGTTTGGGAACATAACCTTGCTTGACATTAAGCCCAATTCGTTCACATGACCAGAACCCTTGTGAGAGGAAGTTTCTTTGAGGTTTTATAAGTCTTGATTTAAAAAAAGAAAAAATTAAATGCACCAATCTAAGATTTTGTGGTCAATTTCCAAACTCTAATTTTTGTAAAGCTTTGTCTGGGAAATAGAGATTTCTTTTAATTTACTTATTGTTTCCTCAATTTCTATCCATTTTCTGGGTTAGTTTAAAATAAATGCAATAAAAGTTTTCATCAAAATAAAACAAGCAAAAGAAAAGGGGGAGGCAGGGAGGGGAGCTCAAGGTTGCAGAGTGGTCTCTGCTTATTCAGAAATCTTGAAATTTAGTAAAATCTTCCAAGCTATTATTCAAAATGTATCTGTAAATAAAACCTAACTACAAAGAACAACAGCTTATCAGTCTATAAGACAGGTTATCTCTCCTTCTCCTTTGTTTCACACCAGCAAATGCACCTTATCACAAGATGTAAATATTTTTTTCGTAATAGAAATTTGTCTAGGGATGGGAAATACTGACTTGAATATTTTCCACAACATTTTGAGGTAGTATTTTAATAAGACTATCTACAAATTCTTTACAGTTTTTTTTTTGTTTGTTTTTTAGGTAATTGCTGACTGCAAATCACAACAATCATGGCCTCAAAAACTCTAATGCATTCATTAAAATTAGACTCCATCAGAATACCAGTCACACAAAGGTTGCTTTTATAATTACTAAACTGCACAAAGAAACTGCATTTAATTATCATTTTAAATGTATTGATTACTTATTCTCTTGAAGAACCAGGAGTTGAGGGGAAAAAAAATCACAATCCCGACAATATAGTAAGTTAAAAAAAAGAAAGAAAAGAATTTCATAACAATACGATAGACACAGCTAAGATTGCAAATTTAATTTGTTTAAAAGTAAAAAGCTCTGATTTGCTGTTGTACCGGGTTGTTAAATCATTGATTTATAGTAACTACACAGGAGCCTAAAATAGCTGTTCAATCATTTAATCTAGAGGTAGCAGAGAGCAGCCCGTGTTACACAGCTCTGCAGTTAAAACATTTGTTACGAGTATTTCTGAAAATAATAGTTGAGCCTCTTGGATTAGTGATAACCTCCTGTAGCGTTGGTTGACCCTTCTCCGTGCTCTGAGATTTAAAGACGGCCAACATTTCCTAGTCCAGCATGTTCCAGAAGAGTTTGACTTTTCAGAAAGACAAACCAGATAACCACATGTCTATTTGAAGACATCTCCTCCCTTGTTTGTCTGTTTGAACATGCCTCCATTTCCTCTCTAAAAGATTCTTATATCTTTTGTGTCGTGATGCGGCAACCCAACTGCGTCCGATGTAGATATCTGAGGTTTAGTACGATACAGGAAAAATCCTGAATTGACTTAAAACCTTTATTTTTTTTTAATGAAACACAGACTGTGCATCTGTACTGAAATACAAAGTCAGTTGGCAACTCTGCACCAGTGCAGCACACTTAAATATACCAACAGCTTTACATGCTTGGTCAAAAGTGTAAAAACAACAAAACTTTAGTTTGACCAGTGAGTTCAGTTAGGAGTATAACTTAACTGAAATGGCTCACCAGCTCCTGTTCATTCAAAATGAACTTCCACTCTGAAGAGTGTGTCAGATCATGTGCAAAACTGGTGGCTTTCCATCTCAAATCAAAACACAGTAAAACTGGGCTCTGTGCGCATCCAACAGATGGCCTACCTCACTATCTTTTTTTTTTTTTTTTACCCCCCCAAGAGCAACTGCAAACGTTTGACTCTATTGCTACCCAATAAACTTTCCATAGTTCCGGTGTGTTGCATTAAAATTTATGATAATCGTGTTTGTGTAATTTTGCTCCCTAGATGCCTGCCAGGATGCCAGATTTGCCAGCAGTTGGTCCGGTAAGTGTTTTCCTTTTGAACATTATGCAACATAGTCCTTTTACTCAACAGGATGATAAACCTGTCTGGAAGTTTCCTTTTATGTCAACCTTTTACTTACACCATAAAAAAACAAATCCTTGAACTGTTAATCCCATAAAGCAACAAAACCTCCTTTAGGAAACCGTTAATTTGCAGCTTTTGCTCTCGCAGAGAGATAAAAAGTAGTCCACTCTGAAGTTTTGTCCTCTGTTGCATTTTACAATCACATTTCAAAATCTTCATTGAACCCGAAGCAGATTTTTTTATTTTTTTATTTGTATTGCCTCCATATTGTCACTTGATCCACAGTGGCGTGGCGAGCTCATAAAAAGTGAAATTCCAGGAAGTTGAACAAGTTTGCATGAGCTCCAGGGTACTGTGTGTACATGTCTGACTGGAGCATGGTGCTTATGTTGCCTGCCATGAAGTGGCACGTTTTCCTCTTTCCCTCATTTTTAGTATAAAATCTTAAGAGAAGCTCATAAGCTGCTGAAAAGACTTCATGTAGTCTCTTATAATGCCTTTGTAGTTTTAGAGCAGATGGGTTTGTTCAATTAAAGAAGCAGAAATTCTTTAGTTTTCTGCTTTTATTTCTGAATTGATTTTTTCTTTTTTTTTCTTTGTGTTGCCATTTTTCCATTTGAAAATACTTGTGTTGTGACCCCACCCTGCCCCCCCAGGTGCTGCTGTGGACGGCTGGTTCGGCAGCATGCCGGCTTCACAGCCAGCTTGGCCACAAAGTACTCGGATGTGAAGTTGGGTGAAAATTCCAGCCTGCCCGATCCAGAGGAGTGGTCTGTGGAAAAACACACAGAAGCGAGTCCAACTGATGCCTATGGTGTCATCAACTTCCAGGGAGGGTCTCACTCATACAGAGCCAAAGTAGGTGGGCCCAGCTTCCTCTGCTGGAACATGTTGCTTCCTTTTCCGTGAAGTTATCGTTATGTTGCAAGTGGGGCTTTTTGTTTGTTTCTATGTGGATTTTGTTTTTATTTCTGATTGATTTAAGCTCTTGATTAAAATGTTTTCTTGCATAATCGGTTTCAAAACGAATAAAAAGATGCACACAGAGCAGCGCAGGTCTCATCACGTTGTTGCGTTCCTCTTCCTTTTGTCTCTACAAACTTGGACAGTATGTGCGTTTGTCCCACGACACTCGGCCGGAGAGCATCCTTCGGCTAATGCTGAAGGAGTGGCACATGGAGCTTCCCAAGATCCTCATCTCTGTCCACGGAGGAGTTCAAAACTTTGAGCTGCACCCTCGCATCAAGCAGGTGGTGGGCAAGGGCCTCATCAAAGCTGCAGTCACCACCGGCGCCTGGATCCTCACCGGAGGCGTCAACACAGGCATGTAGTGTGAAACGGAGCGGGGGTATTATCTTCTGCAAAGCTGCTGAAAACTCTTGACTACAGGACTTGTATTCAGGCATTTTTAAATCTGCATAATTTCAGCAGAGTCGTCCATTGGTGTTTTTGCAATGCAAATCACGCTGTCAATCTTTCAAGACAGTTTCCACAAAATATCGACTCGTTGGTTGATTTCAAATGACGATTGTTGTAGTAAATGATTATTCCAACAATTAATCGATCAATCAGATACAAAATTGGACACAGTCTGCAGATTTTTCATTTAACTACTTTTATGTAACATTCGAAATATATTGAAAGATGCAAATAAAAAATAATTATCCTTTTGTGAAGAAAATCAACTTTTTATTGCCTGAAATGTAATGACGTAGTTTGATCATTTGTAGATTGAGTAACTTTAGCATTAACAGATTTAATAATTGGATAGCAAAAAAAAAATTTCTAAAACGTTGCAGAGTTTTAGGTATTGCTAAAATTCAGTTTTTGCTTAATTACTGCTCTGAACGTGCTCTTTCAGCAATTGGCCTTTTTTTTTTTTTTTTTTTGAGTCTGACGGTAAAGCAATTACTGAAGGAGTTGCCGATTATTTCAGTAATCGATTGATCACTAATAATCCGATTAATTGCTATATCCCTGATTCCAACATGGCCTCTGCTTCTGCTGTGCTTCACTTGGAGCCAAAGCTAACTTTTGCCTCTATGTTGCTGAATGTAGCCAGATGACAAAATACAAGATCAGGTTCTTGCATTTAAATCAGTTTATGCAAGAGCTGCATCACTCTGCTCTACTAAAAGGGACAGTAGATGTACATTGTAAACATCTACGTTTCGCCGCCGTGAAGACGATGCGCTGATGCAGCAGAAGTTCTAATTGCGGCCCCAGAGCATGTTATTAGGCTGTGAATTGTGGCTGAGGTCTGTCTGCAGCCGCAGCAAGATGCTAAGATGCTGTGGTCTTATCATAGTGTTTAAGTCATTACTCATGAGGTCAATTACCCACACCAGTGATTACTTTTAATGCCTCAGTGGCACCCTGGCCACCTGGGATGATTGTCTACTTTGCAAATTATTGCTGAATCAAAGAGGTCTGATAGCAGAGCCCTGTGGTTCATCAGGAAGTCCACCACTCTCGTTATGTAGAGGTAATTCTGGTCATGAAGTTCTCTGATGTGGCTTTTGTTGGTCTCTGCACTGCTTGGTGGACTTTTATTGATTTTTAATTTGACTTTTTCTTTGATATTGTTAAATGAAAGTGTGTTTTATATTTTCAAAGGTGTTGCTAAGCATGTGGGGGATGCGCTTAAAGTACACTGCTCAAGGTCATCAAAGAAAATTTCAACAATTGGAGTCGCACCGTGGGGAGTCATTGAAAACAGGAGCGATCTTATTGGCAGAGACGTAAGACACGCCTCTTAATTCAAAGTGATCCGTCTTGATCTCGGGTCATTTCAAGAACTCTGCTTATTTCCTCTTTTTTCCCCCCCAAATGCAGACTATTGTTCCATATCAGACCCTGCTGAATCCTCTCAGCAAGCTAAACGTTCTCAACAATCTGCATTCCCATTTCCTCCTGGTGGACGACGGGACAGTGGGCCGATACGGGGCTGAGGTCAAACTCAGGCGGGACCTGGAGAAACACGTTAACCTGCAAAGAATACACGCAAGTAAGGAAAGATTTCCATTTATTTAATGAAATAAATAAACGGAAACTAAAAAACTAGTTTTTTTTTTTTAATTAAAAAGTAATTGTAAGGAAAGAGGTTTTTTTTGTTGTTGTTTGTTTGTTTATTATAATTTAAAACAATGTCTTGAAAAAGTGTTCATAAGCCTGTTAAATTTATTGTTATATCACAACCAGATGTTTTGGGATTTTCTCTGATAGAATAGAGCAGAATGAGTTTGTAGAGTAATATGTGATAGAAGGTGAATAATGCCCAGTTTTCAGAACTTTGCACTAACAAAAATCCAAAAACCTTGGTCTCAATTCAGTTGAATGAATCTGATGCATTTTGAATGCATATGTGAATGCAAGCAGCCTGGAGACCGCTACCAAAGCCGGAAGTGGACTATTGTGCAGGGAATTCTGGGTAAATACAACCAAAACAAATGTGTGAGTCTAGCGCTAGTCCTACAGTACTAACCCTACAACCGCTAAAATCTGACACTACTCCATTTTGTTTAAATTTTGTGAAGAAAGAAGTTGTGCTCATGTCATCTTTGGAGGTTTTTGTGTCGTTTCCCTCAGTGGTTCTTGGTACAGCGCCACCACAGGCAAGGAGGGGAATCAGATATTCAATTATCTTGGATCGTTTGACACAGTTCAGTGTGTCATTGAACAGCATCAGCTGAAAATGCAACAAATGTTGCAATTTTTGTCCCAAATCCAACTGAGTCTAGGAGACTATCAGGTGTGAAAACACTGACTTTAATTCTTTGAGATGTTGAAAGTAGACCTGCACCAGAGAGGGTTGCATTTCCCACAAGGACTTTTAATTACTACTGACTTCAGTGGCAGTTTGCGTCTGCCTGATGTAAACTGTGTGATAGCAGTGAGATTGGTATCGCCTCAACCTCTCACATAGTGCCTGCAGAGCACAGCTACTTTAAAAAAAACAAGAGGGACTTCAGCAGGTTTTCTGCATCACTTGTAGGCTCTGTGTTTGTAAATGTGGGTTTAGTAAAAAGCACACCAAAAAAGTGAAGTGTAAATTCACTCTTTTGCCCTTCTTTTGTTTGTTTTTGTGTTGTTTTTTTTTTTAAGGAATTGGTCAGTGTGTTCCTGTCGTTGCGCTGATTTTTGAGGGCGGTCCTAACGTGATCCTGACTGTGCTGGAGTACCTCCAGGAGAGCCCTCCTGTCCCTGTGGTGGTGTGTGAGGGGACCGGCCGTGCTGCTGACATATTGGCCTACGTCCACAAGCAGACAGAGGAGGGGGGGTAGGTTAAACACACAGAGGACGAATAAAAAATAAAAAGTAGACCGCTCAAATGACTGTTTCGGTGTCGGTTTACCCGGTCAAAGCCCGAATTAAAGAATTAATAGTTGAGAAAAAGGCAAAATCAGAATAAAGAAGGAACAATAATGATCAGTTTGCATGGCGAGATCTGTAGATATTTTAAAAAAGATCAACAGCTGTTTAGTTAAAAGCATGGCATCATGTTTTATATATTACATAGTATATTTTGTTTTTCTTTCAGAGCAAAATTGTTAGCCTGTTGAGAGTTTTAACAATTCACATTCTGAATTTTTTGTTATCAAATCTGTAGCTGCTGCTTGAGCTTAAACCACAGTAATCCGCCAGCGATGTTTACTCGATTTCATTTTTCTTCCAAGTCGCAGTCTGACTCATGGAAGTCAGAATTTAGGACACAAGATTAGTATGTTTGTGTAAAAAAAGATTTGCGTGGGCCCATAACAACGAGCCAGCCCGAGTGGCGTGAGATTCCTTCAATACTTGAATTTAATTTCTACAGTGAATGACACTAAAAGTACCTCTAATATGTTTTTACATCGGTTTGTTGGAAATTACGTGGAATCTGTCCCTTTTTTTCCATCACCGAGAGAAAATATCTATCCTGTTTTTGCTCTTGTTTCTCTTTATTTTAAATCACTAAAAATAGAAATTAAATGGTTCTTTAAAAATAAAAAATTTCTGAGAGTTGATATTTATCTACAAATATAAGTTGTCTTTTTTCAAAAAGCCTTGTGAAATCTTCCACTAGGCTAAGCAGGTTTTATTTTTGGCCTGAGAGCAGCAATGCAGGGCTGCCCCTCCTCCACCTGTTGTTGCTCACTGACAGGCAGCAAACCGAAAGAAAGTCACTACTCTACTCCAATGTGTCACTCTGTTAGGTCAGCCAAAAATATTAATGCTAACCTAAGTTTATCTTGGCAATAAAAATATAATGTAAAATATGTGGAATTATTGTCCACATTTTAAACTTTTTTTTTTTATTCTTATATTATTACTAGCCTATTTGGCTAACTTTTTTTCATGTGAAGGTTAGTTTTAATTTTTTCTTCTAAGTTGCATAAAAGAGTCAGGTGAATTGTTGGCGCCTACTTCAATAATTAAATAGTTTATTGTTTACCACAGAGTGTTTTTGCAAATGATTTTCAAATGGTGGATTTAGGCAACCTTTCACGCTTCCATAAAAGAAAATGTCCCCGTGACCTGGTGCTTTACTGATCTGAAAAGGGTTGTAGTTTTGGGTTTGACTGACGGATCATGAGTAAGGGCTAGTCTTTTAAAAAAAAACCAACCCAACTTGCTGATTCTGGTCAACAACAGATTTGCATCTCTAGTTATCCCTAATAGACTTGAAACTGAACTGAGGAGTGTTTTTTTTTGTTTGTTTATTTCTATAAAATCATAACTTCATTCTTACCCTTTTTAGATCAAAGCTCCAAACATCCAACAGGGATGTAATTTAGTTAACTGTAGCTCATGGAGATTTTATAAACATTCGCTTGGTATGTGAGTTATCTCACTCCTCTTGTTGCAGCCTGTCTAGTTTCTTCGAAATGAAAGTTGTAGTTCTTAGAACTTGGCAAAATATCCTCCGTGCTCCACATTCTTCAATCTTGTGGCAGCAGGTTGGTGTTTGCCGTATCCTGCAGGAGCCAAAAACATACCTGTCTGTTTTGACTTGAAATCGAACCAATATGGGTGTTAATAAGGTACTCATAATGGACAAAACTGAGTCAAGTTCTTTGACTATTTGATCAGTTTAGTGCAGCTTGTAAAACACTTCAGATATGCAGATAGAACATCAGATAAAAGCCTGCTGTAATCTAGAGTTCATATTACCTGCTGAAGGATTCAAAATCCAACTTGTACCACATTTTATGGCGTTGTGTATGACTCTAATCGTCGCTCTGCAGCGGCCTTCCCGACGGGGTGGAGACGGACATCGTCGCAACCATCAAGAAAACGTTCAACTTCAGTCAGAACGAAGCCATCCATCTCTTTCAGAAGCTCATGGAGTGCATGAAGAGCAAAGAACTGGTAAAATGTTGCAGCTGTTTTGTGTTTAAAAAATGTTAAAGGCTGACAGCAAATTTTGGAAATAACCGTCAACAACAAAGAAAATACAGCAGCGGACCAAACAAAGCTAGTCTTTTGGTAGGTCTTGTATGTATAATCAAGTGACATTATCTTTTTAAATAGATAATTGTCTGCTAAAGATTGTTTTATTATATATAAACCTAACTCTACCGATCTTTGCCATCACTGTAACTAGTGTATTTAAAAAAAAACATTTAAAGTAAATAAACAATGTTTAGCCTGGTGGTCCTCCAGGCTTATAATACACTGGGGAAACCCTGACTATTATTATTATTACACAGGATCTACTTGGATGTGTCATACACACTCAGCCAGGTTTAACAGCAGACTGATAATGGTTCAATAAACTGAATCTAATGAAAAGTAAACGCTGCAGACCAGAGGAGTTGGGCATCTCAGTCATGTACTGCGAGTGACTGCACCTCCCCTCTCCCATGGGGGCTTTTGGAAATAAACAGAGAATAATGTTTTCACTGAGTCAAGTCTTTTTGCAGTGAACTTTGACCCTGTGTTTGTTTAGTCTATTTATGTACATTTTGGCAAGTTTACACCATGAAACTGCAGATTTTTGATGAGAAATGGAAACAAGCAGGTGACAAAATTTCATGATAGTAATTCTTTTTAATCCATGTTTTTAAAATGATGAATATAAAATCAACTATTTAGTGGTAATAATGCAGACTGATTTTTTCTCAAACACAAATTGTTCAGATTGAGACGGAACAGTAAAGCCTGTTGCTGTTAATGCCTCCCATCCTCCTCGTCTTCGAATGAGCTGAACTAATTTATCCTGCAACTCAAAAGGTCACCACACAGTAAAATATGAAATCTAACCAAATATCGGTCTAGATTTTAGTGCAATTTTTTTTATTTCAGACATGATGGCAGTATAAAATTTCAGACACAAACAAGGAATGCAATGGCACATATTTTTTGTACCACAGTAATCTTAACATGCTCGAAATATCTTGGTGGTGTTCTAACTTGTAACAACTTTTCAACTCAATATAGGAGCTTGTTTTAAGTCAATAACTACTTAATATTGACGTTAAAGTGCAGGTTATAAGTGAAATGATCTGCAAGTGAAACAAGACGTTTGAACTTATAACATGAGGAAAATGTTTTGCTCCACTGGCAGATTATTTCATTTGTAACAAGCACTTTTTCATCAATGCTAAGGAGTTATTGACTCAAACCAAGCTTCTATTTCTTATTTAGTTCAAGTGTACTAAGACATTTGCACTAGGATCTAGAATCTAGACCAATTCTTGGTTAATTTAGTGGTTTAGCAGTGTAAGTCATAGTAACGCTAATAGCGTCGCAGATGGCAGTCGAGGACCCCGGTGTTAGCAGTACAAACGGATGCCTGGGTGAAATAACGAGAAACATCTGGACACGGTGTGTGGGAACCTGGTAATGATCCGATCTTGTTTCTTGGTCAACAGATCACCGTGTTTCACATCAGCTCTGAGGAACACCAAGACATCGATGTAGCTATTCTGAGGGCCTTGCTCCAAGGTTTGTGAAACGGCTGCTTTCTAAACCATCCTATTCTTCAGCTCGTCTAATAAAAGAGGAGGAATAGATTAGATGAAGTCCTATGTCTTTTTTTGCGGGGGCGGGGTGGTATTTGGAGTTTAATATTGCCTTTTTTCACTGTTTTCATTCTGATATGGATATGCTTTGAGAACACAGTTCCCCCTCTGTGCCCTTCTCTTTGTGCTCTCGATGAGATCAGGTTGCTCACATTCACATGAACTCCCCGTTCCAACTGTTTCTGAGTCTCGTGTCTTTCAGTCTTCGCATTAGAGATGCAGGGATTCTACTTTACTTCAACGAAGTAGGAGCGAATTCCTCGGAGCACATTTTTGCGGCTCGTTCACCCTCATTCCAGGTCATCCCTTCTAAGACTGGAATATTTGCTTTTAACTACTTAGCGGTTCAGAGAAACGAGTTTAGACATTCAAGACATCCAGTCAAGCACGAAATGTCTTGCTCTAAGGTGCAGTCGCCTTTGTTTGATACAAATCTGTTAAAAAGACCTCAAAGGATTCAAAGCTTTTAAAGTCATTAGATAATGCACAAAGCTTTTCTGTTTGCCACTACAAGATGCAGCTTATGCAATAGATTGCTCATTAAATTTAGAAAAGGGAGAAGCAACAACACACATGCAAGATGCAAAGTTTGCCAAAAAATTTAACATTTCTATTGAAATTGTAATTTGGCATCCAGATAGTGAACTATGTTTACTGGAGCTGCTAATCATGTTATTTTATAGTCAAATCAGACATCCATGCTGTTTTATTTTACAAAAAATGTTTTTCAGTAAACCTAACAGCACAAAATACAAAATGGAGAAACTTTTAAAGAATAAAAAAAGTCACCTTAAATAATGTTATTTAGGCAAATGTCCAAATGTTTCTAATAAACATTTTAAGAAATGGACTGATTTTATCTTAGAGATGTAGCTAACAATTATTTAAGTGATCAGTTATTCTGACGATTAATCAAATAAAAAAAGGGCACATTCTGTAGATTTTTTTTCACTTGACTACGTAAGATTATTTTATATAATATTAGAAATGCATAAGAAAATAAAAACAATCCAGATTCTTTTAAAAATAAAAGTACATAACCACATGAAGGGGTGTGCTGTCTAGAATAATATAGCGAACTGAAAAGAGGATTGTAAAGGATCATATCACTCTTTGTGAAAAGATGAGATGCATTTTCTTCATGTTTCTAAATAAAAATTTGAATGGAAAAAAAATATAAAAATTTTTATTGCCTAAAATACAATAATATAGCTCGATCATTTTACAGTAAACAAAATGCATGTAACGCGAACATGTGAAAGGCTTTCTGCTCGACTTGACATCAATATGTTGACTATTTTTTGGATTAACTTAATAGTAGCCTTAAAGGAGTTCATTGCTTTTATTGTTTTTATTATACAGAATTTGAATCAAGATGAGGTTTAAAACGCCACTAGAGTCTTTTTGGATAGATCGTATTTACAGACCATACAAAAAGTATTTTTGGCTTATTGTCTGCTCTGAGGGCATTCTTTTATCAAATGGCCTTTTTGGAGTTTATGTGCTTCAGGTAACGATTATTCAATGACTAATTTAGTTGATGATTATTTCCTTAAATGATTAATTACGATGAATTGTTTCAGCCCTATTTTATTAACTTTATGTTTATTTAAGTGATGAAGCATTTATTCAGGGAAAACTTCAACTCTCTTCAGCCTGTTTATTGATGGCCCATTGTTGTGTCTGTAGGTCCTTATGAAGAGCGGTTCAGGTGATGATTCACTGTGAAACGTTAAAGTTTGCTCCTTTCAGGCCCAACTTATCCATAGGTTCAAACTCCAGTGCCCTTAGCTTTGTAAATTAAAAGAAAAATATTCTGAGCTTCTCCCTGCATACGCCAATTTAAATGAAAAAGGTTTTACAGTTTTTACAAATGCAAAAACAACAAATCCCTCTCAGTTGGCTATAAAAATTGACGTCAATAATTGTGATGACATGCCCTAATGATGATTTCAATTGGACGGCTTACAAAGCCGATCATATGAAAGAGATCAGCTTTCTTGCATTTAGCTCATCTAATCTGTTGCTCTTTGTGTAAGTGACTGTATTATACTTATCCAGCTGCCTAACTAAAAACACAGTTAATATTTCATCACCTGTTTTCAAGCAAATGCATTTACATGAGCTGCTTAACGGCGGCCCTGTGTGTTTCAGGCACAAACGCATCTGCCTTCGATCAGCTGGTCCTGACTCTGGCCTGGGATCGCGTAGACATTGCCAAGAATCACGTGTTTGTGTACGGACAGCAGCTTCTGGTATGTCTATGGATTTGTTTTTGTGTGTGAGTGAGTGTGTGAGAGAGGGAGCCACCGCTCCCAGGGACGTTTGCTCAGCTAAAAACCTTTGGACTCACCCAGAACGACCTCAGAGTCCCCACTGGCCGCGGTCTGTAGGGCAGGCTGCCAGGAACTGCTCGTCTTGACTGTAACATGAACCCCGTTACGTTTGTCTTCATAAGCGTCTCTGCAGGCCTGTGTTTATTTTAAAACTGGAGTCTTGCGTAAATGAGAGGATGGATATTTAGTTTGCTTTTTTTTTTTGTCCTTTTCTCACAATATTTTTTTGTTTTCTAAACACTGTTTTGCTACAAAAATGCATTTCATAACTGGTTTTTGTTTGTGTTTGTAGGTGAGCTCTTTGGAGCAAGCCATGCTGGACGCTCTCGTCATGGACAGGGTGGACTTTGTGAAGCTGCTCATAGAAAACGGTGTCAGCATGCACCGTTTTCTCACCATCAGTCGGCTGGAGGAGCTCTACAACACGGTAGCCTTGTGAAACCCTCCCTACTTCATCAATAAATAAGAACCCATAAGTGGTAAGCTTTGTTTAAATCTTTTTTTCTTTTCCCCCCAGAAACAACCTCCCAACAACCCAACTCTCCTCCACCTGGTTAGAGACGTTAAACAGGTAGTGGATCAAGGCTCTTTATGGTGTCGATCGGTCGATGTGAAGCGGGACCTTGCTAACATTTTGTGGTTTCCGTACGCAGAGTAATCTTCCCCCAAACTATAAAATCACTTTGATCGATGTGGGCCTGGTCATCGAGTTCCTGATGGGCGGGACTTACAGGTGCAACTACACCAGGAAGCGCTTCCGAATCATTTACAACAATCTCCACGGCAACAATAGGGTGGGTGGAAAAAGCTAATTCTGGTTCTGACCAACTAGATGTAACTTTTCAAGAGAAGCATTGTCTTTTATTACAATGTTGTCATTTATTGCAGTAATACTAACATGGGGAATCCAGTTTCCAAAATTAAGGCCTTAACATGTCTTAAGATTTTTTTTAAAGTAAGCATGGCCTTAATTGCAGGTCTTGAACTATTTAATCTTGTTTGTCCTCCTAGACTACATGTAATGGGTTTTTCTTGGGGGACTTTTCTGTCAGACAAAAATTTGAGCTGTGCGCTACTGCTTTGGGCGGACATCTTAAATTCTGTGACTACAGGCTACCACTAGCTAGCTGCTACTAAACCTTAGCTAGCTACTAAGCTAGGTTTGTTGCGTCCATATGATGCTGGGTGCGGTCTCGAACAACCCACTGCAACTAATAGTGATTATTTAGCTTGATTCACGTAAGTAAGATTAATAAAAATCAGTTAAAGATTCAATGCTCTGATGTATATCAGGTTGATGATCTAGTTGGGGTGTGACAAGATGTCGTCGCAATAATAAAACATCATATTTATTGATATCTTGTGATCACTAGCCATTTGCGGTCATCGTGGCTTCACCTGATGAAGCTGTGATAGAAGATGCTCCAACTCCTCCTACATCAGAACAAAGGGCAACAAAGTTACAGACATCCACAATATATAAGCTTTGCAACTTGTTTGACTGAAGGAGGCAGAAAGCATCGCTATAACAACCAATGGCTGGACATTATCATCACAGTGCACACTATCGATAGCTACTGGGATATGGTACATAATGTACTGGAGGCCAAGCAAAGCTGAAGCATTCCCTTAAGATTTAAAGAGATTTAAGAAATCAAAGAATGGCATTAATTAGTGGCAAAAATCTGTAAAAATGCAGAGTAAAGGAATTTTGCAGCCTAATTTTGGTCTGAAGTTCTCCTTAAATTGTTAAAATCATTTCTTGTTCTCATGAACTCATTGTTTCGTCTCTTCTCGTGGGTTTGTTATTTAGTAATCCCTTCATTTTCTTTTGGATTCAAAAAGTGCTACTTCTGTCAAAGACCTGACTCTCTTTTTTCTCTCTCTCTCTCTCTCTCTCTCTCTCTCTCTCTCTCTCTCTCTCTCTCTCTCTCTCTCTTATGTGTAATAATACTTGGCATGGAGATCAGTGATTGATTTTAAGACCTAATTTTAATAATGTATCTTTTGGAACCTGTCTTTGAGGTTGAGACAAAGTGGAGGAAAGTGACTGGTAATATTTGTGTTTCGCACAGAGGTCTGGACGCCACACCGCGGGTCCTGGCTCTCATCTGAGAAAGAATCATGAGACTTTCAGCATGCAGGCCGACAAGAAGGAGAAGACGAGACACAATCACTTCATCAAGACGGCGCAGCCGTACAAGCCCAAGGTAAACCCCTGCTGTTCAGTACAGAAGACGAGGCTTCTTCCAAATACGTTCCTGAAAATAAAAAGGTTTTCAGTCTTTCTGCTTCCATGAAATCACCGCTAAAGCCTTACCTCTCTCTTCAGCTGGAGAGTACCGCTGAGCAGAACAAGAAAAGAAGCAAGGAGGAGATCGTGGACATTGACGACCCAGAGACCCGCCGCTTTCCCTACCCTTTCAACGAGCTCTTAGTTTGGGCAGTGCTCATGAAAAGGCAGAAGATGTCTCTCTTCTTCTGGCAGCACGGCGAGGAGAACATGGCCAAGGCGCTGGTGGCTTGTAAACTCTGCCGCTCTATGAGCTACGAGGCAAAGAAGAGCGACGTGGTGGACGACACCTCAGAGGAACTCAAAGAGTACTCCAAGTGAGGTCGCCTAACACTCACGTTTTTCGCCAAACGATATTCCTGTATTAACAAACGTCTGTGACACATTTCAGTGAGTTCGGGACGCTGGCAGTGGACCTGCTGGAGCAGTCATTCAGGCAGGACGAGACCATGGCCATGAAGCTGCTGACGTACGAGCTGAAGAACTGGAGCAACTCCACGTGTTTGAAGCTGGCCGTCTCCTCCCACCTGCGGCCGTTTGTCGCTCACACCTGCACCCAGATGCTGCTGTCAGACATGTGGATGGGACGGCTGAACATGCGCAAGAACTCCTGGTACAAGGTTCATGCTCCATCTAGCTCTTTATTTTTGGTTGCAAGCAGAAGGCTGGGCAGACTTTTAGTGGGAGAATCTGCACTTTGCATTGAGCTCTTATTATTGTTATTGCTCACTAATGTTATTGTTGAACACTACTTGGTATTATAGTTAATGATGAAAAGCATCATTTATGATGGTTCCTTTTGGAGTAAACTTTTTATAGTCATTTGAATGAGTTTTTATACACAAATAATTCATAAATCCATGTTATAACTGATAAATGTAATGTCTATTTCAAAAACTACTTGAATACTAATGGTCAATCAAATTAGTCAGATTTATGCGCAAAAGCAGATCTGGTTGCCTTTTAATTTTTCTGTCAGTAAAGAAATGTACAAACCTCAATAAGTCAGTGCTGAATCAATAAATCGAATTAATCAGTTGTCAAAATAATTGATAACTAATTTAGTTATTGATCAATCATGAACTGGAGTATACAGACTTTCAAAATAAATGACCGAGCAGTAATTATATCAAAAGTGTACAAAAGTATGTATATTCTGCATTTACAAGATGGAGTTGAATTAATTTATCGTATTTTATAATGTATTTCTAATAGTGCAAGTTGGTTAAATGAAAAATGTGCCTGCAGTTTTATTCGATTTAAATAATTGATTTACTAAAATAATCATTGGTTGCAGCCTAAATTAGGATTTTTATCAGTTCATTTCAGTAATTGAGTTAGACATAGGAAGCTCATGTCTACATTTATTATGCTCACAATATTAAGTTTTTATCTCTGTAAATTTAACTGATCATTACAGCTAAATAAAACCCAAAAATTCAAAATTAGAAATTTTTAAAAGAAATGTTCTCTAAGTATACTCAAAACAAGGATGTTGGCGTGATATATTATCACACTTTTCTGGAAAACAGCATGTTGGACTAATTAGCTCAACACCAAAATGATTAAATCTGTAATCGTTATAATGGATGAAGTTCCCTTTAAAAAAAAAACAACACTTTTTCAATGATGCTCCTTATCCAGATGCATGTGTATATCGTTGATGTTGACAAATCTAGCAGCAGCCACCCACATGAGTGTGCATCCTGCGCTCCTTCAGGTGATTCTGAGCATCTTGGTGCCTCCTGCCATCCTGCTTCTGGAGTACAAATCTAAAGCGGAGATGGCTCACATCCCTCAGAGTCAGGACGACCACCAGATGACCATGGAGGACAGCGAACACAACTTTCAAAACATGACCGAAGACATCCAGATGGTAGGATTTACTCCTCGTGATTTGTCTGTTGCAGATTCCTCATAGGCAAAACCAATCCAGATTTTTGCAGATTTGAATGAAATGCTGTTCTGTCACTTGATTGGTCGTTCAACACAGCACAGGACCTCTAACCTCTCTAACCTTTTGCACAGGACGTCTTTAAGGAAGCCAGAACCCACGAACATCTGGAGGTGAAAAACGACATGGAGAAACAAGTCCGCTCCCGAAAGCTGCCTTTAACGAGGAAGATCTACGCCTTCTACCATGCTCCCATTGTCAAGTTTTGGTCCAATACGGTACGAAATGAATGCAAAAACATTTACCGCTTTTTTTTCCTTCTTTTTTTGTGACTTTTTAATCCGCAACACATCCTCCTGCATGTCAAATGTCAGAATTTTGACATATTGCACTCACTTGTAGGCTGCAACTGTTTTTTGTCATGTTGCAAAAACAATAGAACAATCAGTCGGCTCATTGCGTTTAAACTCAATCCTCTATTACTAGGATTCCGCACATTCACCTCGTCTTTTCCCACCTGGGACTATTTATAGCCCGGAGCCATTTCCCTGGAGCCTGGGATCCAACTCGGCCGGTTTTATCTGCAAACACTGAGCCGTTTTTCAGGTTGTTCAAGTCCGAGGGGCGTCGATAAGATCACTGGACGCTGGCCAACATAATACAGCGTCAGCCTACGCTTATCTACATCAGCTGTACCTGCTTCCATCCCGATTCCAGCACACCAGTCTGACTCTGCACCATTGACTTATGCATCACCGGTGGGAGAGTGACTGATTTTTCCGTCACTTCAAGCCTCAGACGTCAAGGTTCAGCTGCTTTAAAAACCGTAGACCTGGTCAAAGCTGCAAGAGGAGGCTGATGGATACATTTTTTTCCCACAGTCTGCGCTTTGACTTGTTTCTTTTCAAAAGAAAAATACATTTTCAAACACAAAAAAAAATCTTCAAATTATTCTGATTTAAATCCCTAAAATAATCATTGGTTCTGACCTAGTGAGCCAGAACTTCAAATTATAGCAAAGGAAATGAGCAAAATAAACAATGATTTTTTTTTGTTTTTTTAAACACGCAGATTTACATTCAAAAAAAATTTACCGTCTTGATCCTTTGAATTCTCCTCATAAGATTCGGTTCAATTTATTCTTGTTGCATCAATTCCTAACAAATGTCATCTGAAGGCATTTTACAACACAAACGGGTCCACTTCCTATTCAGTTTTGCAGAAGTATATTAAAAGAATCCAATAATATCCAGTTAAAAAGATTCAGTTTTATTCTGGTTGTCATACAATGGATTCAACCTAAAATCCACTAATATACACACATTTTGGCTAAAAATTAACAAATTTTCTTCTTTTTTTTTTTTTTTGCAAATTTAATTTTTACATTTTTGTTCTTCTGATCAGTTAAATTCCAAATGTTTTAAAAATCTGCATTTACAATGATTTGACCACTTGAAGGCAGGTCAAGAACCTTTTTTTTTTTTTTTTTTTTTATTTAACACCAATGGGGTCAAAGAAGGTTCACAACTATAGTGTGAAGTTAATCACCATGATGAATATGACTTAAATATTGTTAAAATTTGAAATTAATATTTGAGTAACCTTAACTCTCCTGCCTTTAAGCTGATTTTTCTTTTTTTTGCCAGTTTAAGATGAAGAATAACAATCTTCAACAGTTTTATTTTGCTAAATGTGCTGTCTTTATCGTTTTGACAAAAGCTGTGGTGAAAACTCTACTAAGCTCAACTAAAGGGGTAAAAAATTGGCAAGTCACCCTTTGCAGTTAAATAAAATGGTTCCTATGCTGAGTTTTGAGACCAGTTATCGGTAAAACTAGAGTATTTGCTCCTTTCATTGGGCTTTTTGACTCATATTTATTTCCTGTTAGAGAATCTATAAAAGACATTTCAATGAGAAGAAGAAGGTTTACTCTCCAAAAGGTAAAATGTAGTTCCTCGATATTAAAGAGCCATTATCGTACGTCTTTGATATAGTTCTCTGGATGAAACAATCATCAAATCATTTGTGAAAGATCAACTAATATCCTGTAACAAGTTTTATCTCCTTTTTGTTACCTTATTTCCCGTTTCAACATTCTTATATGCAACATTCTTCTATCTTATATGCTTTGTTTCAGCTTTTCTACATGGCCTACTTGATGATGTACACGTATGTGGTCCTGGTGAAAATGAGCGACCTTCCTTCTCCTCTAGAATGGGTGGTCATCCTCTACATCTTCACCTCTGCTATTGAGAAAATCCGTGAGGTTTGTGGAACAAAGGCGTGCACCGTTGAAGTCATCATCCAAAGAGTCCCTATTTCAGCAACACACCAATCTGAATGTTTAGGAGCTTTTGTTGTGAAGTTCTACACCAGCCCTAACAGTGTTTCCTGACTTTATCTCGTCTTAAGTTGTTTCCCTTTTGTGTTTTTCAGATGTTTATGTCTGAAGCGGGCAAAATAAGCCAAAAAATAAAGGTGTGGTTCAGCGACTATTTCAATGTGTCTGACTTCCTGGCCATCGTTACGTTCTTTATCGGTTTCGGACTGAGACTGGGTGGAGAGTCCACCTTCGTCCCCGGGCGGACAGTCTACTGCCTCAACATCATCTTCTGGTATGTCCGACTCCTGGACATCCTGGCCGTGAACCAGCAAGCTGGGCCGTATGTCATGATGATTGCTAAAATGGTGAGCACATTCATTTGGACATTTGAGATTTTAGTTTCCTGACCATTCACCATAAAAAGTGTTATTGCAATAATGAGCTTTCATTTGTATAGACCAGGTATTCTTTAACATTTTTAGCTTTTCTACCCAAGCATAAGGAAAAAATTAGATAAACCCCCATTAAATATAGTACAAAGCTTTTCATAATAAGCAGTTAATCTCATGACAAACCAAAATGAGCTTGTTAATTTCTATTCTGATTATTCTTTTTTTAATTTTATCATCTGTTTTATTGATGGTATTGGTTATAAGTGGGTTCTTATAGGCCTGTCGCGATAAATGATAAATCAATTAATCTTACGGTAAATTAAAACTATCGACGTCATTTTAATTATCGGCATTATCGTCTCTTCCAGCCTTTTTCTCTTTCAGTTGATGACACTAAATGAAAAAAGGCTCAACTCCGGTGCTTTCCACTGACCCTCCCTTCCTCATTTCCTTACTGTAATGCCCAGCGCACACTACACGTTCTTAAAGCTGTCAGCCGATTGTCGGCCCACTTTCAAAACCTGAGAGACCACACATTAGCCGACAGAAATCCTAGCTATTACGGTTCAATCGTGCTGTGTGGTGTCCAACAATGGGCACAAAATAATGGCTACAAGTTCAGTTAACTAATTTTAAAACCAGGCATTAATCAATGCTTTACTACAATCTACCTGCAATGCATGTGGTTAGTGTCAGTCCTGACTGAATGAAAATCATTATAACTTATTTATGTCACGTTAACGAAGAACAGCTGAAAAGTTACCGGGTTTATCAACTGCGGTGGCAATTTCGCTCCAACTCCTCCCCTTGTCATTTCTATATTCTTTGTAAGTTGAATAAACATTAATGTTGTTTCCACGTTGTGCCCTGTCAGCTGTTTGGGATTTCCCTGCGTAATTTCCCCTCAGAAAGCACGAAGAGAATCCGCACTTTCTGATTGGCTACCGGTCACATTCAACTGACTGCGTTAAGAGTCGGAGCGGCCAAGACGATCTACCGTAACACACCACACACTACAGGATGATCGGTTTTGAAATCACAAGCCACAATCTTAGAACGTCCAGCGTCCTAAGATTGTCCTAAGAGGAAAATCGGGGCAAAAAATCCTGTAGTGTGAACTATTGCATCAGGTAGTTGGATGTGCCCATCTTCTCTATTTAAATCTAATGATTACTGAAGGACAATATAATATACAGCAGCGGTCCCCAACCGGTACCGGTTCGTGGACCAATTGGTACCGGGAGAAATAATTAAATATTTCCGTTTTATCTATTATTTGAGTCTGGAGGATCTTTTATTTTGAAAATCCTTTAACCGGATTCTCTAGGTTCTTGCCGCCATCATTGAGCCACAAGCAGCAAAATGAGTCAGAAACAGATCAGATTCTTTGGAAAGTTTCTCTGAAGGTGAAAAGGCCCAGAAAGAGACAGGAGGATGGATTTATCCCAGTAGGTGATTCCCACAGTCCAAGCTGCTCTGCATGATGGTGACCGGATGTTAATGAGGCCATGAAGCTTCAAACTGCTTCACCACTAGAGACCAAGTAGCACCTTGAGCATCAGCAACACTTCTGGTGTCATTGACTCTCATCTCCCTGATGGAGAAACCAGCTCAGGCTCCATTAGTCGTTATCCTGAGTTAAAATGTAAAATGTTAATTTTTGTGGCACATCTGTATCTTATTTTGAAGGGATATGTAAATGTTACCATAGCGACCAGAGTCAGAGAGCGTTAGGTCAGTGGACAGACGAGATG
>CAEFZY010049356.1:0-61843 GCA_903066815.1 Brachyrhaphis roseni
TTTATAAATGTCTAAGAGCTGCATTTGTACTTTGTCCCGTTGAATATTATGGTAGTTTGGTGTTGTTTACTTGTATTGTTGAGAGCTAAAAGTTAGCCGTTTAGCATTAAGCTATTAAGCTCGTTAATTAGATGCAGCTGTTATTTGTGTTACTAGTTCCAATTGTGATGCCTTATTTCTCTCTACGTTTTATCATGTGACACTACGGAGTTGTCAGAACGCTGGTTTGTAATCTATTAATAAAGTTTGACTGACCTATCTGACTATTTTGTTGACATTCCCTTTAGCGCAGCTCCTCCTAATGGATGCATAACGTAACCCCAGCCTCTACTGTAGCGTCTATTCTGTGCGCCTTATAATGCGGTGCGCCTTATATATGCAAAAAGTTTTAAAATGGACCATTCATTGAGGGTGCGCCTTATAGTGCGGAAATATGGTATTTGCTTTGGATCACAAACATGTTGGAGTATAAGAAAATATATGAGGAAATCATTCCAGCTTTAGTATCTTCATGTTTCCAGAGAAATTATTTAAATGGGGAAAACAGCAAGCACATAACAGGAGAAGTCCTAAGGACAGAACACATTGTGAATTTGTTTCAGCAAATCTAAGAAAGACTCATTTTCAGCATGATCCACTGAACGACCTCTCACCTTTCAAGAGGCAGTGAACTGTAAAACTAGCATACATATCCTTAGAGCCATAGAGAAGGTGAACCATTCTCTACGGTAGATGAATTCAGTGGTTCCACCTGGAAATATCATAACCTTTATTGCAATACTTGTTAAAAGTAATCCCTGTCTTGGGTCTTTCTATTTATTAGGAAAACATTACCCTGTCCATATTTCAAAACCTAATGTAGCCTCACATTGTTTTGTGCTTAATCAAAACCATTATTTCTTAATCATAAACATTAATCTTCCTGCAAGTGATCAAATGTTCGTACTTCTGTCAAAACTCAATTCATCACTGATCGCAAATTGTTTATGGTTGGTCAAAAATACTCTTATCAATAATCTGAATTAACCATTTTGTAAATGGACAGCTTCTGAATTGAATTAATACATTTTTTTAACATCCAGCCATGTCTGCAGTAGTTTTAATGTGGAGATACCATGAACTGATAGGCTCCATAACTTACTTCCTGAGATCTAGATGTAACCTTTGACCCTAAACAGCTCAACTTTGAATACAATTAAAGTAAATTAAAGAAATTAAAGAATTCAATTAAGGTCTCCCACTTCTCCTATACCCTGCTGTATTTTAATAAAATAAGCCTTGCTTTTGTTTTACCTTTTTCTCATGATTTGAGCTGTCGTTCTGTTTATCCGCTGTGTGTGGTCAAGCTTTTAACAATTAGTCATTGTCAAAATAGCCAGAACAAAAGTAGAAACTCCAAAGGGTTATAGGAGACTCTAGTGAGAGAGTACAGATGACGAATTTACATCAGACACTTTCTGCAGTCGAGAGGAGAGTAGAGCAGACTGGGTGGAATAAGTTAGCCCTAAGGTACAACTTCAGGTCACCCCTTTGTTCGTAAATTGGAGGAACCTGATAATACAGAGTTCAGTGGCATGCCCCCTCTGCACGTTTTTTCCTGAGGATGAGGCAACATTCTGGTAAAGTCTTTCTACAAGACAATGCATACACAGCTGAACTGTTGTTCCTGTATGATATTAAGGTCTTTGTGTGGTCAGTCAAGTACCAGATCCTTCAACCAAAAATGATAAATGAGAATAGCTCAAACATTAAGTCCATCCCAGTTCTTATTCTTAAAATCTGATAGATTTCAAGAATAAGCTACAACAGATATGTATTAACTTATGGCAGAGATAAGTTAAATCAGCTTTATGACTTTGTAACCAGGTCTGAGAGGGGTGACATAGACTGAATTGGAACCAGCGTTGAGCTGGTAATGCCGACTGCAATATCTTTCTTCTCATAGCGTACTTACACAAATAGTGACACAACCTTCCAACAAGTTCCATTTATTTTATTTCCACCAGTCTGAGTGCTTATTTTTTCATGGCAATGAGTGATTTTAATTTTTATAAATAATGTAGAACATATATGAACTAAACTAAAATAAAAACATATACATCTCAATATACATAAGACATAAACTGTGTCTGTATCTTTCATTCAAAGGTTTAGCCTGAGCATGTCCAAGCTGGAGGAAGAGGATTCTCGTCTGCAGTCTGGTGTAGTCATATCTTCAAAGAACAATTTGTATGACAGAGTGATATAGGCAGGATTTTTATTTACTTAGCATATCCTAAATGTTTGCAAATTAAAGCATTGTTGGGATCTGACTTGGAGGCAATAAATGACAGCTGTGGGAAAAAAAAAGATTGGACAATAAAAAAAAAATATGAAAAGGGAGGGACCTGTACTGCGTGCATGAGTCATCACTCTCAACCCCCATCCCCCAGTCAAACTGTTTTTGTTTTTTTTTCTTGCAGGTTAGAGAGCTACAGAGCTGCATGTTTTTTATGGAAAGAATCCTTTATGCAGATAACTGGAGACAGAACTTATTAGGCAAAAGATTTAGAGTTGCATCAAGAATCAAATCAAGCCACTAAAATATAATTTTACATGTAAAAAAGAAATCTACCTTCTTATTGTTTTATACTGAAATCTGCTGTATTTAGGTGTGGTTGCATGTTTATATTTATTTTCACTACATTTATATATTCACACCTGTGTTTTAAGTTAAAAGAAAATGAAACATCTACAATTGCCTTCAAATAAACATAATAAATTTCTATGCAAAATTGTTGATTTTAAAAAAATCTAGTCTATGATACTATATAGACTGCTGGCAAACATGTTTACCATTGACAAGCATATCCTAAAAATTTATATGAAAAGATACAATGTCCTTGATCGTGTAAAATAAAAAATGTCATTAATAAACTGCTTGGTTTTCATTTTTCATTTGACATTTACTTGAAAACACACACAAATAACAATTTTATTCATCTACTTCCAAACCAAAGAGTTGTTTGGCTCAAGATAACTCTGACTTTCTAACATTAGATTGCAAAACATAAACATGTCAGTGCAATTTCAGATTTTCTGATGTAAAAAAATGGTGGACATTAAAATATTTGTAATTATTTGGGATTTTAATATGGTAGTCATTATTCTGCAAATAATGACAATGAAAATGGTTCTGATCTGAAGTTTTTTTAAGTAACAGCATTAAGACTCTGTTGTAGCAGTCAGCTCTTGTGCTTCTTTCAATAACTCTTGTGAGACTTCATCGCCTTAACTGGGGTCGACCTATGTTTAATTGAATTTATTAAACATAATTACGATCTTGCACTTGTCTGTAAAATGTCTAACAGCTTGTGTGTGTCCTGAGAAAAGGGAAAGAACTAATGATTCAGTTGAGAGTACTACCTGCAGATCTGAGCAATAACATTGTGTGAAAGCACAGATTTGGACAATGTGACATTGTATTTACAGAGAAGAGTCTGTCTTGAATAATTAGAGGTGAATGACCTTAATCTGATAGACGAACAATGAATAGGTCTGATGTGATCGTAGCTTTCTCCCCCATATTCAATAGGAATATGCAGCATTTTGTGATTGCACATAGGTTTGAGGTTAACAGATGTTGGATTTGGAAAAATTATCAAATTTTAATATTTGGTAGTTCTTATGTTTCGATCTCCTAATGTGTGGATATTTTGTAGAGGGATGTAAAAATGTCCCAACTGGTTAAAAATCACAACTTATTACCTATAATCCAGCATAAACATCTATTGCAAACCATTACAGGTAGATTTGATTCAGGTGTGTTGGACCAGAAAAGACTTCTAAGACAGTGTCCTGAAGGCTTTAGGACAATGTCGCTTGAGGACTGGAGTTGTAGACTCCTGCTTTATACGTTGACTGCTAATAGTCGCCACCATCATCTTAACTAAATAGATAGATATGAGTCTCTTACTGGATAACTGCTGCATGGGCAGTTATCTTTTGGTTGGCTATAAGTTAGCTGATGCAATGAGTAGCTTCTCATTTCTTAAACAACCACATTGAATGACATATCTCATGATTGTACCCTTTTTAAGAGCGGTCAAATCATTGGCATTCATCAAGCAGAGAAAAAAATCTAAGGATTGTAAAAACTGTCTGTTTACCAATCTGGAAAGAAAGTGGGAACCCACCATTTTAAATGTGGTTGGAAAATTTTGTTTGAGTGCTCATAATTGATGAATAAGTCAATGTTTGGTGAAATCAAATCAGAGGAAGACAACAATAGACCTCAAGTTTATGTTTAATAGTGAACATAAGAGCAAAGGTAACTCAAAGTACAGCTGAGGTTAAGTGGAGAAAAATGTTTGCAGGGGAGCATTATGATTGGACCTTGGAGCAATCGAAGAAGATCATGTGGTCCAGATTTTCCCTGTTCCAGAGACATGGGTGTGTCAGGATAAGAAAAGAGGGAGATAAAGTGAGTGTCTCATCCTACCTACGTAGTTTCTACTATACAAGCTCCTGTGGGCACTACTATGGCATGTTAAAAGTAGAATTTAACATAAATATGTATTATATGTATATATTATTACATATAATAATATGAAATAATATGTCATTTTAAAACCTGGTGAAAATATTTTTGTAATTTTCTTTGATGTGCAAAATTCTAAAACTGACCTCAATTTTTTGTCCGCCAATACTGTACCTATGATTAGTAATTTTGTAAGATTTAGTAATAAACAGAAAATAATTTTTATGTTTGAACATATTTATATAGGACATCTCCAAACTTCCACTGAGTGCCACTTTAGAGCAATAAAGTAGGCAAACCCAAGCATAAAAGCAAAACCAAACTTGGACGTTTACAAGTTTGGTTTTGCATACTGGTCAGTACAGAGAATGTTGCACTGATCAGTCTTCAAGCAGCAGCTTAGTCAGATCTAATCTTTTTAGCTGCAAGTACATTAAATATTGTTTCACAAGCATTTAGGGAAGTTATTGATTACTTGGACAGCTGCATTTCTGTGTCCTGAGACTCACTGCTTGTGTTCACAATGTTCAGCACCAGGCAGCTTCAAAACAAAAACAAACCAAGTAGGTTCCACTATTAGGACAAGCTGAACTCTGCATCCAGCATATCCTATCCTCTTTTTGTAGCTTTCAAACTTGTAATCTATTGGTTTCCCATAACCCATGCAGATGGGTGATCAAGCACTACCCTGAAAGACCTGATTATTCTTTTCATTGTGCATACAGGTTGCCTAAAACTGTTTTTCTATGACTGTAACACAAATCTAGACATTTTATTAAATAGAAATCCTGACAGGAGAGGTAGGAGACACTGATCTACATAAATATAAAAGTTATTGAGAGAAAAGACAATTTCTGGTTTCAGCTATAGAAGTGCTATATATAGCAATTTCCTCCTTTCCCTTTTTTGCTTCCTTCTGCGTCACAATACCTATATAAAAACTGGCAGAATTACCACTTCTATCTTTTCAACAAAAGACAATTTAAACTGGAAATTAAAGGCTTTTGTGTTGTGCAACATTTTAAAGAAATATAAGGCACCATGTAGGATGGCAACTTCTATTATTAAATAAAAGCTTTAACTAATGATATGAAAGGACCCATCTTTGTTTTACCAAGAAACATGAAATAAGGTCAAAATTACGCCCTGGATCTATTCAAAATGATTTTGTGCTTCATTGGTGCATGCACTGAAGAAATTCTCTTAAGTGTAACACTACTGTCAATACAGTGGGACAAAGAAACAATGCAAACTACATAAAGCCCAAGAAAACATACAAGTAAAAGTGAAAAGAGGGGGTGGAACCCTTTAACTATATTCACAAAATGTAAAGAAGCAACAGAAAAGATGGCTTTCTCTCCTGAAGGTGAATTTCATGGCACTAAAGGAAGACAAAAGATGAACAGGGCCAAGTCCATTAGGGCGCGCAAAGAGGAAACAAACTAGAAGGCTTGGTAATTGTAAAAAAAAATCTAGAGGCATTTAAGATGAAGCTTCCAGTAGTTCGAAGACTGGGTTGACAGTGTATGAAATGAAAGGAACTAGGCAATGGGGTGAGGTTGTGAAAGTAGCTTGAGGGAGGCGATGGACTTGAAGGAAAGCTTTGTAGGAAAGCTTCACAATGTCTTAAAAACTAATTTTTGGTGTACCCAGCCCAACCTCTTTTTTTACCAATGCTACTTCTGTTTTCTGTATTGCAGGTTGATTATATTGGGGTAACCAGAGGTTATATCAATACCTCTATATTGTTAATGCGAAGAATTTGCATTTACCTGAGTATCAGCTCTAACAGCAATTTCCTAATGTATTTGTTGGAAAAATAAATTAAGTCCTAGCCTGAAATATGTAATTGCTAGCACACACAAAAACACCGTTTTCAAGATATTACGATAAAGTAACAATGTTATTAAGGTTACTAGTGATTTCATACAAAGCTTTCAGAATTCAGAAGATCAGAGTGTTTTAGGTATGTTTTGCTCTTGGCCCAGGTCTGTAAAGTCATTAGCTTCAATATGTCAAAAATTATTTTAAATGATCAACTAAAAATTGTTATTAGCATAACAGCAATCTACTTCTAATGAGCTTTGACTCTTTCCGGTTGGAAGGCCTCCTTGTCATCACCCTGATTTTTAGCTGCCTCCACAGATTTAAAGTGGGACTCCAGCATACTCCAAAACATCAATGTTACAACCGGTTAGAAGTAGCATTTAGGTAAAATTTTAAGATTATTTAGCCTAGGATTTATCTTTAAGTGAAGGTACTTTCGCAAGAACGTTGATACCACAACATGAATGAAATAGCTTTAATTTTCAAATTTATTTGCTCAGCACTTGCTACAGTTTTCCTTTTCTACAAGACACCTTGCTGCAGAGACAATGTTCCCCAAAGCAACATGTGGTAGCAAAAGAAGAATCTAGATGAAGTATATAATGTACAAACTTAGCAGAAGTTACTATCAATAGGGATAATTCTTAATTGTGTTTGACATTTATGAAAAGTTTGTAGCTATTCCTTCTGTAGTTTTATTCAGCCATGCACAGATTTACAGACATCTATGCAATATGCCTAGGATTCACCAAACTGTATAAGGACTGCCTATTTAGTACAGTTGAGAAATTATATCATAGCTTCTTTTTTTAAAAATTAAACGGTCCATTTAGCCTGTACAGGAAGGTATGTACATATCTATAATATGCCTAAATTTTAAGTGACTTTTTAATAAGAAGCAATGCTAGTTTTGTGTGTGCCATACTTTTAAGGTACACCAAAGTTTATACTAAAGGTTGGATCCCAAGCATGACTGTTCTTTAAATGTTGTTTTTGTCAACAAGAATATAGTCAGAAGAATTTGGGTCTTTAGCTTTCCTTAAAAAATTTATGTTCCACATTATCTGCTCATGAAACATTGAACAGACATTCCAGTGATTAACTCTAAGCAAGGACATTTTAGGTGGTCTGTAGAAGTCAGCATTATAAATGAACACTGAGAAATGACTAAAGAAACCTGTGGCACTGGCTTAGGTCAGCTCAGTCATGTAACGTCAAGCTGACATGGTCCTTCCTGCCAAATTAGCCAAGAAAAAGAGTAGGTAAGTAATGGGAACACTCTAGCTTAGAACAACAGAACCTTATCTAAATGTCAAAGGAGTACATATAATGTTGGCTACACATGATGTACTACAACTAACCTGAAAAGGTGCAACAGCTCATGTTAGATGAAGGAACACATCACAAGCAAAAGCAGTGGACAAGGTTTGTGAAAAATTACTTTAAATAAGCTTAGACTGGACTTTACTGCAGGACCGCGGCAGAAAATTATGTTAAAAGGAATTTTACAACTGGTAAGTTGATGCCAATCATCTTCCTCTATGTTTTAACTATTAGGTGTCAGGGTGAGTATAGAATTACCTAATTTACTTTACAGCATTTCTTGAGTCTATTTGTCTAGATGATTATTCCATATGTGCACAAATAATTCTAAAAAATGTATTAGAAGAAAAGAAATCCTTTGGAAATTGAGATTTACTATGAAAAAAAAATATTTATATCTCACTCAAGAAAGAAAAATTATCTATTATGAATAATACATGTTTTTTTTTATCATCCTGAACATATTTAAACAAAAGACTGCTGATAATGTAGTTGGCCCTTTTTCTTACACAGATTCATGCACGCACACACACACATGCACACACTGAATAAAGATGTGTTGCAAGAATGAGTCATCTCCATCCAGCTGTCCACAGGGCATCTATCTGATAAGCATACCCACACTCTCACATCAGGAAAAAATGTAAACATTGCAATTAAACCTGCTGTAATAAAATAAATTCTGCATTAAATATGGATTCCAATGTTATACTATTCAAATACTTGGCATTCAAGCTGTACACAACTACAGTTCTCTGGGTTTAATGTTGTAGAAGCACAGTCTTTGCCTAATCTGTACAAATCAATGTAGTTGTCTTACAAATTCTTTATGTAGATTATTTTCTCTCACACATCCATTGATCTTGCTTACCACTCTTTCTGCCCTAAGAAAATCCTTTCAGAAGGTTTACTTGTAAGAGATTTTTATTTTTTTATTTTGGAAGAACAACATAAAGAAAAAACGAATTGGTAACCTATTCTCACTGGCCACTTTATTAACTACACCATGATAGTTCCAACTTACATCTTCTTTCGTCGTCATAATACTGTAATTTTCCGGTGGCATAGATTCAGCAACTGTCCTAAAATATTTATCATAAATGTTGTTCCATATTGACATGATAGCATCACCTATTCAACAACATTCCAAACTTTTTTATACTGCAGGGAAACCCAGTTCTGTCCTTATGAGTTCCTATCCTGCAACTTTAAGATACAGCCTTGTTCCAACAAACCAAACCTGGACTCCTTCATCAGAGTAACATTCAATTGCACAGAAGTCTGGCATAAAGCCACTCGGTTGAATTAGGTGTGTTGGAAGGAGATGCAAAAAAAGTTGCTGGATAGTAGATCTCGAGTACTGGACTTGGGTGATCCTGCTCTACTGGAAAAAGATGTGATAGAGATAAATCAAGAGTCCTTTTCAGATCAAACTTCTGCAAGAAATTTTGCCCACACGATTGCCGCACACTAGAAAGTTATTTTGTAAATATAGGGTCTGGTTGTCGGCAAAAATATATAAGTTCACTTTGACCATCTCATTTGACACCAATAACCATGCCATGCTCACAGCGATCAAAATGAAATGAAGTCATTGTGATTGGCTGAGTGGCCAATCAAGTCAGCAGGCAATTGAATGGGTGTAGGCTGTCTCATGTATGTATATTTTGGGGGGAATTTACTTGAGTTGAGTGCTGACAGGTATCATTTGTTTAAAAGATGCAAAGAAAGTTGGCTTTATTTATTTATTTATGTTGTTGATCATCTGAACTTGAAGCTAAAGTTTGTAAGACTGGAGCCCAAACAAGTCTAGCAGACAGTGTGGTGAAGTGCCCTCAAAGAAGCTGTCTGCTCAGCTAGGCTGAACGATTTGGCGCTCTGTAGGCTGAGGCATCCCATTTGGCTAATGAAGTCCCAGACTGTCTTCACACCACACCCCCACCCACCGCTCCACTATGAAATGTTCTACTCATGAAAGTAATGAGCCAGGGAGGGAGAAAGACTCTTCTGGCCACTGATAACCTCAGACTAAACTTGCAACCTTACGAGACAAGGGCCTAATATCTGGCCGTCAATCAGCCCCAGCATCCCCGGCTGGAGTGTTTAGTTACAAGGATCAATTATTTACCAGCCTCCTCTTTCACTACTCAATGCACCCAAAAAAGGAGTGTGAAGAAATAAGAAAAGAAAAACACTGTCAAGTGGTAGCCAATTCAATAGAAAGAAATTAGGGGGAAAAAACTTCTATGTTTAGCATCACACAGTGTTTGATCAATAAATTGTGAATTAAGATATCATTTGACTTGAAAAGAATAAAATACGTATGAGGAAAAAACCTCCTCTACACAATGTGCTGCTCGACCAAAATTGTATTATCTATTAGCATATTAGGGTAGACATACAACATAAAAAACAAAAATGCCATTGTGAGCATTTACAATAATTTCCATATATTTATATGCAAGTGTTATTATTTATGCCAGACAATAAAAGACCAACTGCAATGCATTAACAGTCTGAAAAATGTGCTTAAACAAGATGTTTGGCAGCTCTCAAATGTTATGACACCTGATGAAAAACATGCACAAACAGTACTGTAATGATGCAATCTCTCTGAATCCATGCACTTCATATTTACTCTTAACCCACTGACTGCACAGCTGAAACAGCAACTTCAAGCTTTTAACTAATTTAGAGACAAGATCATATTACCGCTTCGCTCAAATTAACATTAGCACTTCACCTTGCTGGCTGAGTCTGGAAATAAATACAAAGTCACAGAGAACATCTTTAACCTTAAACAGTAATACAAATATATTTATTGCAGGGTTTATTCAACACTGTTATTACAAATAATTAAAATATGTGATTTTATTTAAGCAGAACTTTTGGAAGTGTGAGATATTTTCATAAGTATTCTCTTAAGATGATTAAATTGTGCAATTACACATTTCTGCCGAATATCTGCCGAAAAAAAAAACAAGTTCTCGGAAAGGGAACTGTATTGGTCAGTGGAAATATTGCAGATTGCTTTGTTATTTGGAAAAAGAAGGTTTGGTATCCAGTTGCATATCAGAAAACTGGATACCATTTGTTGTTAACAACAAATGTTAACATTGACAAAAATTATAATTACTGTACACGATTATGCAAAAAATGTTTGTTTTTTATGTGTTTTAAACAGATCTATAGTTTCTGTGGGATTGCCATCAAAACTGTCACAAAATCTATGCTGTGCCAGCAGGTGGCCTTAACATCAACACTAATTATATTTAAATTAAACACTTAATTTGGATTTTTTTTTTTTTTACAGTGAGCTTGTCTGAACAAGCAGTTCTGCTTTCTCCAGTAGAAATATGTCATATCACCTCAAGCTTGTCAGAAATAAAAACCTGCGAGAAGTGGAAAGCTAACAAGCTGGTCATTCGTCAATCCGCACAAGCACAAGTTATCTTTGATGCTGCTGCACAACTGACATGTTGATACAAAAATATAAAGCTTTACTAGCAGCTTTCACCATTAGAACAGGGTAGGATAGATTCCCATCTTGATGCTATCTACATCAACTTCTAACTTTACCATTTTGATATCAGACAACAGTCTTCTGAGCAGTTATTGTACAAGTGTAAAACCCTGTCATAAATATAGCCTCAATTTCTAGGTCTTAGCAAGCAAAAGTTGAAGGAGATATAGTATTCTCCTGCTGTTGTTTGTCTACTTCACCATTCCGCATGTTGTGCAATCACAGATGGCAAAACACCAACATCGGGGTTGTCCCATCTAAAAAAAAAAAAATCATGTAATAGCGCACAAGGGGTCAGTGTGATGACTACACAGAGCAAAAACCTTATGCGGTCCAAATGATCCAATCTCTTAAAATTGCTGGAGGGTTAAACAGTATGACCAAGAGCAGAAAAATATACTCTGCAAAGTGAGTGGGGTGACAGTTCTACTAAGGGAGGAAATACAAGCAATTTGTTTAACCACCTTAAAATGAAGCATGTGCTTGACTACCAGCAATGTAGCTGACAACAAGTTCAAGTCACAACACTGGGAAGAAAAAGCAGGAACTGTCCAAATGGTTAGTGATTTGAATAAATACAATTTTAAAAGATGTGCAGTGTCTGCTTACTGGTAGTAGTTAAACGGTGATTAGTGTCAATTCAAGTTCTGCAGTCAAACTAATGTCTGTAAATGGTGTTTCAATGCCCCAATGCCTCCCACACTGGATGTCTTGCCACATATTTCTGTGGAGGTAGCTTATTTGTCCTGGTTGAATACAATAAATTTTCACTTCATTATGTGCTTGCTCATCGTACTTTAACAGTAATCACAGAATCATGTAACAAAGAATCATAAGTTGGTTTGCTGTTGCTGCTGTATGGCCTAGTGCTATACACACATCTTGGCCAGTGCCTCCTGAAGTAAAGTAGGTAGATGAAGACAGGATTTAACTTTTAATTTAAAAGTAAAATCATGTCCTAAGCCTAATTTAAAAGTATATATATATATTGTAAGTTTTTGTCAGTTTTTTAGGTTGGTTATACACACAAATGAATTGATAATGTGATATGAAGCGTATATAGAGGTTTTCACTGGCAGAGGCCTCTCATGTCAAGGGCATCCTTTGGAATAGATTAATGAGCCATCAGCTGTGAGTCCTGAGGAAGAACATCATACTGCTCCTGAAAGATAAAGAAGTTGGCTAGTATTTTGCCATTTTGTTTTCAGCCCACTCCTCTTTTTAAGCTTTATTTATAGAATTTATAGATAGTCATAATTTATCGTATGAGGACTTCCTGGTGCTGTACAAAAATCGTTCCTGTTTCTTCACATTTTGCTTCAGAGTATTTAGTCTTACTTTTAATCTGACCTTGCTGAACAGTTTGTTTTGAATGTTTTTCAGGGCTTTTTTGTGTCTGCTGAAGGGCTGAGCGATATGACTTAAAGTAAGTATCACGATACATTGAGCAGTTAACTTCGGTAAAAAAAAAAAAAGAATAATAACTTCACCCAATCCGACCCCTACTCAAAAAATGTGTCATATTGATGACATGCTGTGAAGTGAGTCCAGACTCCCCTGGACTGTTTTTTGCAATTATTTTTGTTGTCACTTTAGAGGAGTTTAAAGCTACAGTGTCTTAAAATAAATGAAGAAAATGTGTACTTTTTGTTGAACTAAACTAGTTTATAAGTGTAAAATAACTTGGCTTCCAATCCAAAAAGCATTAGTTGCCAAACAATTAATGACACATTTTATTTGGGGAAATGAACTGGTCCTCTTCCTTGACGATTGATGGTGGAGAAGGTGTTAAGCACCGTCAACCACCCTCGCTAACACGCTGCCCACTCTCTTCCCCTGGTTCTTTGCTAGCATACAGCTATTCTCCACACTGGAACCTGCCATTAATTCTCAGGCTAGTTAGCATAGCCACGGATGGTGATGGATAAACAGTTTTCCTATAACAGTAAGTTGTTTTTCTACCATGAACACATTGAGCAGCGAGTACATTTGTATGATAGAGAGTGCTAAGACTCTCCTTCTGACTCTGATTGGTTGTTTCTCACTGTGAAACAGATGACATGTCCACAGGGAGGAGGCAGAGGAGCAATTTTTTTTTTTTCACAGATGATCTGTCTCATGTTATACTGTCATGACATAGTGAAAGTTTTAAGAAATATTTTTAAAAACATATTCTTATAAAATTTACATACGTCCTTGAAGTAAAATAGCTTATTTAGTTTTTTTGTTTGGGTTATATTATTCACTGTAATTTGCTCATTTAAAAAGGTCCTTTGTTTTATGGCTAGATTACCACAGCACACTGAACCAGCTGCTACCTCTGAAGGTTTCTGATTGTGAGAACAGAACACAAACTCAAATTTGGTGTGAGGTTACACACAGCTGAGTTAATACTTTCTTCCATAATTTTCTATAGTTTATATTGCATGTACTTTTGCTAAAACTGTGTGAAAGTAAAAAAGAATCTGTCACAATGAATCCACAGCTCTTTTTACACAATATTTACAATCTGTACATGGTGCACCAACTCAGTGGAAATGCAGGTAGTCACATGAACAAATTGCTTGGTACATAAGGTGGAGGCTGCATAGGCATCACATGGTTCTTATTAGTGACACTGTTGTCCTTAAGCTGATTCTGTTTTGTGGCTGTTGTGAGTGTTAGCAGGTGTACTATAAGTCTATTCAGTTCCTATCTAGTGGCATTCTTATGTTGCTAGTTCATAAGAGTTATGTCAACATAGGCATTACTGTACAAGATGACTCTATCCATCAGTAAAATAATGAATGAATGAACAAAGGAAAGGAAAACTGAATGAAAGCACAAAATTGGCCCGGATACAGTATTGATGTCTTCAGCAGGACTCAACAGCTCCCTTTAAGTTTCCAAAGTCTTCCCAAGCTAAAAAGGAAATATAATTTCCCCTTCATGTTCTGGACCTGTCTTAAGTCTTTTTTCTATTTGGATAAAACCTTCCAAAAATAGATGACCAAAGAAATCTTGGTTGTTAAACATCTAAACAAACCCAGCAACGCAGTTTAGTTAGGAATGGAGAAGAAAAGTTCAAACCATTAATAAAAATGAGAAAGAATGGGGATTTAAATGTATTTTCATCTAGAGCTGTACAACAGCTATATTGCAAGTAGGAATGTGTGATATGGCATAAAATTCATATCACGATATCTATCATGATGGGAGGCGGTAATAATATATATCACTATGTTTTTGGCATAAAATGTACAATAGAAACAAAAAAATACTATTTGAGTGGAATGTATATATTTATGTAAACTTTTTTTAGATTTAGTGGTTGGATAGTTATTGTGGGTGTTATTTGTATGTAATGTTTGTAACTGTTTTGTATTATGCTGGTACCTATTATTGTCAGGTCGGCCTTACAAAATGTAATTTTAAGCGAGACCCAGCGATAATAGGCAGCGGCATAATCTCATGGTGACCACCTGGTTAAATCAAAGTTAAATAAAAACATCTTTCTATAGAAATACAAACTTTAATGTAAAGGATGTCTGTAACGGACAGCTGATATGTTTGTGACACCAAGAGCAAACTACTACAAATATAAGTTCTCAAAAAATCTTTTTTAGAGCTTATATTTTTCAAAAGGTTTGACAAAAAGCTACCCACAAAATGAATGAGTTTTTGGAATGAAACTAGTAGTACTATTTATATTTAGAGATCTAAAAACATTAACCTGAAAGAATGCTTTGGTTATAGAAGCAGCACTTTTGCATGGATGTTTAAATAAATAAACAACCCTCTGTGGTGAATCAAGGTATAATAGACTTTTACTGTGTGACCATAAATCATTTCTTCCAGAATGTCACACTGACTGAGGTCTACAGCATGTACTATACAAAAAAAAAATTAATTAAATCTATCAAACTGTTTTTTAAGAGCATCTGATTGGCAAGCCGTCTTGGGACAGTTGGCAAATGGGCGGGCAGCGGAGGAGTTTAGAGGTGCTAAAGTTCAGGCAGGAGCGACGCAGCACCCTGTGTCCTGCCAACAGCCCTACAGTGGCGCAAATCCTGACTAAGTTGTTGACCCATGGCCCCCACCTGCCTTGACCATGTATTATAAGGAGGGAGGGGGGCATCACTTTCCTTCCTAAGCTGCCTTCCACACCAGAAGGCTTTTGACTCATGCCCATCTGTCCTGGTAGTACATACATTAAGTGAAAGCCAAGATACTGGCAACCTGTCCAATTCATGAGTGCCTTGTTATGTGAAGTGTGAACACGATCTCAGCAACCGTTCAGTAGGGAGAAAAATGATCAGTTAGGAGGTCAATCCACACGGTTCTCTTCAAGTTGCAATAACACGTGAGGAACAATTATGACGTAAATATTTAGGGAATTCTTTTTAAGCTTAATTATTATTTCCTCACTCAATTAAAAACAAACCAATCTGGTAAACAATGAAGTTTTCAATAATTGGAAATCGCACGTTCTTACACATGACAAGAGCAAAATTAAAAAGCCTGAGAAACACTCATCATTGTGAGTTTGAATGCCTATGCCATTACTAGATCAAGTAAAGGCAGACGGGATAACAATGGCTGAAATTCTATGTCCCAATCACTTGCAAATACCAGTGTGGATGGGCAGTCTAGATTCAGTTTAGTCATAGATCACACATTTGCCTACAGACTGAGCACATTCTGGGTCATTTTAAGCATGATAATACATCAGTGGGAGAAGTATTATATTATAAATGATGGTAACAATTGAGAAAACATTTTATTTATTACTTAAATAAAAAACTCTTGTCTGAAATAATTTAAGTTTCAAACATGTTTTTAAAGAAACGTTTTCTTCAGACAAGCATTTACCCCAAAACACACAACTGCCCCTTCCTCCCCAGGAGTGTTACTGACTGTTTTAGCAGGTTCTTTGTCAAGATAAGAGACAGATGTTCTCAAAATCTCTCAGCTTATCTTTTAAGATGAATCTGATTCTCTACAAAAGGATAGTGTCTGTCAGATCTGCTAGCCAATGTTTGATGGAAGGCATCTCTTCTTTTCCCAGTAAAGAAGGATTCGTTTTTTCGCAATTATAACACCACAGGCTAGAAGGCGCCATTGTGCTACATTGAGTTCCATAAACTTATCAGATATTCCCAGAGTGATCAGAATTAGATTTGTCACCACCTGAACTTCTTGAGTACTCTTGAAGTTCAGGACAAACTGCATAGCTGTCTGATAAGAGTATTCTCAATGGATTCGCACTTCTCACACAAGGGTGAGGCTTCTGGGAACACGCTATGCATCATAATCTTTTAGTAGTGTAACCTGCATGAAAACCTAAATTGTATAAAGCGGTGCCGGGCATTAATAGAACACTCATGAATATATTCTAGGCTATTTTGAACACAGTCAGGGGTAACAGTGCTCCAAGCTCCTTTTCCCTATTTTCCTTTATATTGCCAATTTTGGTAAGGCTTAGATATTGTAGTGTCTCGTTAAATTGGGAGACAATGAAATTGGAGTTGGTAAATATTCTAATATGGTTCTCTACATGTCTGGTACAGCCCTCTCAAAGTTGAGAAGGTGTTTTCACAAAGTAACTAATCTGCAGATAATTACAGAAATTAGGGGTGCACCAATTTATCGGCCAGTAAATTTCCATAATTTTGGGAGATTGGTGATCGGCCGATATTTGCAGGAAAAGCCAACCTTATCTACCTCCACAAAGATTTAAAAATCAACCACTGACCTCTTCTGCTCTCTTGTGAGAGGTTTGACTAGCAGAGCAGCCCACCTGGTCATAACTGCAGGTTTTCAGATAATAATAGTCACACCACTGTTGCCAACTCTGAAACTTTCTTGCTATATTTAGCAAGAATTTTTTCAGACAAAAAAATTGGTATTGGTCAAGATTGGAATCGGCTGGTCAGGCTATTTAAAGATCGGCAATCGGTGATTGACCAGAAAACTGAAATCAGTGCACCGCGGACAGAAGAGGATAAATTATATTTCAGCTTGGGTTATTTGAATTAAGCAATAGTTAATCCAATTTTCAGAATACCAATACTACACAGTCCAAAGACATTCAAGTTCCAGGCATTGAATGCCCCACCTATAATGGAGGGCGTAAGCAAGGAGTTTGGTGCTATACAATCAACTTGGCACATTTTATATGATTAAGAATTTATATATTGTGAATTTTTGCACACTGACAAGTACGTTTATACATTTCACAGTTTTTCATAGTTGTGTGAACCTCTTTTCAAAGGTGAAAAGTTACGAATAAAAGCATTTAAATTCAGCCTTTCTTAATCTGATCCTTATTTCAAATAGATAAAACAAAAAACTAAGATAAGCTTATATTGTGATATATTTTTCAGTCATTTTGCACAGTTATATCTTTTATTGTCAATTTAGAACAAAATCTCCAAGGAATTTTTAGAGCATCTTGCTAAATGCAATAAAAAACATGATATTTAAAAGCAAAAGAAGTTCAAAGTGATACTAATAAAGTGTAGCTAATAAAGTGAGCCATGTATAAAAGACACAAAAACACTTTAACGAAGGTGTGAACGTACCTGCGCTGGCTGGACATCCAAGTAATGAAGCACTTCTTTAAGCATGACAGGCATGTGAGGAGGCTTTTCAGCAGAAACACAAGAGAGTCCGTCAGACCTATCCCAAAAACCAGGGCCAGAAGACAAACCAGCGGTGGCAGAATTCAGCCTCAACATTAATGACCTCCATGCTCTCCGTGCTGCCGGGTTTGTTTTCCATATCATTATATTGGAGATAAAAAGCATGTTGTTGTAATGACCTGTGGAGAAACAACAGCACGTTATGCTAATTTAATGTACTACTCCAGGTTTGTGGCTGTTTTTTAACACTGTAAAAAATAAATATTAGTTTAGTCTGACACGGGTGTTTTACTGTTCCTATATTCATTCTGCAACTTCCTCCAAATCTGCTGCTAACAAAGCAATGTGGTGCGTCATACCACATTGTTGCAATGTTGCATTTGCTGACAATAACAATTTGCAAGTTGACATGAACATAATTACTGTTATATTTGGACTATACAGTTATTATATCTACACTACGTATTATTGAGAAGAACTGCAAATATTAAATACTTTTTGTTGCCTCAATTTTGGTATTTTTAGAAATACTTTCCACCACACTATACTGTATGTCATAAAATCAGTAACTTGTATGTCACCAATAAGGTTTCTATAGCCATTCAAAGTTAATTGATTGACTATAGAAAAGATTAAGCATGAAATGACAACAATAGAAAAATAAAAATTACCAAGTTGTCTCTTTGCTGCCAAATAACCCAATAAGTGATGATGAGCAACAATAGAGGTTCTCTTAAAATGTGCGTAAAGCATTTAACAGTAGGAGATGGAGGAAGTGTCACTTTAAGTCAGTGACAACCTGTCACCGCTATCTAATTTTATTACACCAATAGAAAATTAATATTATAAATGTGCTTTATTGTAATAAACGCCTAGAGATTCCCTGATTGCACAGCCTAACCGGTGTGCTACAGACATTATTACTCCATAACTTGTGTAAAACTAGCCTGATAAACACCAGCCCCTTGGTCTGCACTTTGCTTTGCACAGTGTCTGGACCCTCAGCTTTAAGAAAAGGAGTTGCTCTAAAACAGCACATAAAATCACAACTCGTTCTGTGTGCTGGTTGAAATTCAATCTGAGAAATCAAGCTCAATGAGAGAAATCCCAGACAGAGCACCAAAGGGAGATGAGAATTTAGAAGAATTGCATAAGAAGGCAATGGCCAGACTAATGTGGAACCAGTTCTCTCAAAACAAGTAAATTCACAAAGAGACAGAATACAAAATACCTAAATATAGAATAACACAAAAATACTATATAGTAAGGGCAAAATTTCAACATAAACACTGTACAGTGATTAAAAAATGCACTACACACATTGAAGACTATTCTACGTATCATTTAATTTATTACATTTTTTATTTATTTGATCATGCATTGTCACGTTTAAAATATAAAAAAAAAATAAAGTGCAAAATCATATGGGGGGGCACCACAGTGCATTTGTGCTTAGGGCATCCATAAGGCTAGCAACGGCACTGTAGCTCCTGCTGCTTAGTTAGCTTTAGCCTCTCCGCTAAATATGCCAGGCTCACATTCGCAATAAGACTGGAATGACCACCATGAAGACTAATATGGGGTAAAAGTTTAACCTGTGCAACCAAGCAAGCTGGCACTTTGAAGAAAAAAAATCATAGGGACAGGTAAAAAGAGGTTTCCATGTCCACCTGGCACTTATCAATGGAGTAAAGATTCAAGTCGTGACAGTATATTAATACTCCTGCTACCTACACGTTCACTTTACACTCTGTCCACCACTAAACAAACGGCAAACAGTATTTTACTGAACAGCATGTGAAACAGCTCAACTAACAACTGTCATGCTGAAACGTGCCTCCAGATGAGAAAGCTAAACTGCAGCTTACCGTAGTGGATCAAGCAGAAACTCCACCTCCAGCAGCTTCAGCGTGACGTACTCGTCACAGCTGAGCCGCCCAGCGTCTTCACCCTGACAGCCAATCCGCGGCCACACAGGAAGAGAGCTCCTGTTTGAAAATATTGGCGCTTGTTGTGCTAGCTGTCTCCAGCAACGCGTTGCTAACGACTTATATTTTCATGTGAAGCGACTTACTTTAATATATATACATATATAAAAAAAACAAAAACTGCTGTGGCATGACAGATAGCTGTTGTTTATAACAGGTAAGAAAAAAAAAAACTCCCACGGAGAGTTTTCTGTGTGATTGCTACAACAAAGCTAACGTATTGTTAGAAAATACACGACGTTAGCTGGCTTGTTAGCTGGTGTTTGTCAGCCGTGCTAAGAGGTGTTTGTGCTTCTGTATTTAGATATGTAGATATTTAATGAATGCATTGGTATAGTATTGATAATGAAAAAGCAGAACTTTTGTACCTTTTAATGTCTGTAAAGCAACATATGAATATATTTTACCGTTAGGAAATTGTTATTATCTCGATATATTAATGTAGTTCTGAAGTAACCGCAGCACGTTTATACCAATCTTTTGACACAACATTCCCTAGTTTTCTTTTAGTGGTAGATTTAATTTTTTAATGAAGTGAACAAGAACAGAAAGTCATAAAGATTTGTTAATACTAAATTAATGAAGATATTTGTAAGTAGGCTAGAATTTTCACAATTTTTCATATTCAGATTTTTTTTTAGTTTGATTCCCTTCAACCCACATACTTGAACATGTAAAAGGGAAAAGGTGTGTTGGGGGTTCTTTAAAGTAGTGGGTTTTTGGACAAAATCACTTTTGGCAAAAAAAAAAAAAAAGAGGTGACAATGTGTTTTAGATGAATGGTGCATTTAAGTTGAGTAAAATTTCAAGCTCGATATGTGTCCACATGTTGCATCCACTAAGCTACTATAAGGGTTTTCTAAAGTTTTGTTTACAATTTTCTAAAAATAATTGTTAGCCATGGTAGATTATCTTCGAATCATAATAAATCCAACTCTTTCCATAATAGACAAATAAATCAGTGCTGCTGCATTTATTACTCTGATTTAAGACTGAAATACAGGTTGATACTACAGCTGACACAACCATACAATTTTTTATTGGAAGGTTTTCATTGTCTCTGCTTGTGTCTTTGTTACAAGTTCAAGACTTATGTTGCTTAAGAAGCTTAGCAGTTAATTCCTTTATTTTGTTGTTAATGTTGCCAACTCAAGTCAACAATGAGAAATTAAACGTCCTTGAAAATAAATTTCTGCTGTAAATCGGTGACAAAAGATTTTAAAAAATAGTTAGCAGTTGTGTGTAAACAAAGATGGATTTATGTTCTGGACCATGTGATTGTTGACAACTGGGCATCCAAATCAAAAGCTGCGATGGCTGCTTCTGTTGTGCATATTCCACATTTGGATTTATATAGATGTTATTCCTATTATCTTGTTTTGTTTATAGTAGAAAAATTTGTGACAAGTCCACTGAAGAACTTTTTCCCTTTTTGTCTTTCAGCAGCATTCCATTCACAACAGAAGGACCAAAATGGCAAGTGACGTGTGTAGTCATGTAAAAGTCGTAGTTCGGGTTCGGCCAACCAATGACAGCGAGAAGCGTGAAAACTGTCGCAATGTCGTCCAAGTTGTCGACAACCACATGCTTATTTTTGATCCCAAGGAGGAGGACATGTCATGTTTTGGGTCACAAAGAGTGAGAAACCGAAACATCACCAAGAGGGCGAACAAGGACCTGAAATTTGTTTTTGACCACATCTTTGATGAGAACTCTACTCAACTGGACATTTTTGAGAACACCACTAAAGGAGTACTAGATGGTGTAATGAATGGATTCAACTGCACAGGTAACTAATGTGGATGCAAAATTATTGAATGTGTTAGGCTTCTTGTTTGATTCAGGTTCAGCAAAAACCCCATTACTGCAAAATAGTTCAGCAACAGAAAGACTAAATTGGTTCTAATAAAGTAATGGTAAAATTGGTTTGCCGTAAGAGGAAGCATGAATCAGACCTCGCCTTTCCTGAATTTCTTTAATATTTTATAAGGTTCAGGGTCACTAAAAAGTCATGAACAGATTGTCCCTGAACTACCTTCTCAATCCCTGGCGAAAAGGTTTGCATTCTTTATGATTAATTGGAATTGTTAGTTTGCACGTCCATTCCACGTAAGCCTGCGGTTCAGGGAAAATGCCAGAGAAAAAGTACACTGCAGGGAGCAAAGTGAGAGGGGAGTTACTTCATTACAGCATCCAGTCACCATTCTCAGTTTGCTCCCTACAGAGAATCGGTTAAATTTTTTCCACCCCTCTGAAAAAAGTGTTACTGCAAAATTCAAGACAAAACTGTTTTTAAAGTCAGAATCAGTGAGATAAAAAAAAACTGAGCAAATAATATTATTTGAAATTGTCATTAGGAACAACAAATATCTTGCTAGATTTGTCTGTAGTTGTGTTGCTAACTATAATTTTTATGAATCTGTGGTAAATATGGGTCCATTGGAGGATTAAATTTAATGTTCACTACCTTGACTGAACTCTTTTTTCTTCTCAGTACAATGTGGCATTTGAGGTTACTTGTCTGAGCAGCTTTTGAATGTAGATCTCAGGCTGTTTGCAAACAAAGTTCTTGCATAGTTTGAAAAAAAGTTTTAAAGTAAGAAAATAGTTGTATTTCCGGATTTATTTATTTTTTTCAATATCCGTTTTCCTAAAGTTGGATCCACTTGTTCAACCATCCATCTATGAACAATTCATACATTCATTTGTTCATAATTCATCCTTTATTCCAAGTATTTTTCATCCATGCATTCTGTCATTCTGTCATCCATCCATCTAGCTAGTAGTCCATAAATCCCTTTCTCCTTTCATCCATCTATCTATCCATAATCCATCAATCTGTTCATTCATCCATAAATGTGCATCCATCCATCTTTCCATTCATGTGAATACCACAGATTCAACCCTATTTTCCATCCATTCATCTTTTTATTTGCTTATCTTTCCGTTCATCCATCTTCTTCATCACCAGGATTTTTTTATAGTTTTATTTTTGTACCCAGACTTCAGTAAAAATATCTCCCAAAAAAGTATGGAATTAGCTGAAAACAAGTTAGATATCTGAAAACTTGAATTTGGAAAAGTAGCAAAATTCTACATAAAAAAAATGTGTTCAGCATTTTAAGGCCTGGTTTGCAGTTCTGAAGCCATTGTTTACAAATGTAGGCTGTTGCCATCTGTTTTGTGAAACATGTTATAGAAAGCAAAGGTTATTGTAAACAGGAAAGAAACAGTAAACCATACATTTTTGACAGGTTGAGATTTATTTATCAAATATCTAACATTCTTGTGCTTTGTCTGCATTATTGTATTATGTCAAAGAAGAACTAACAACATACTGTATTAAAATAAAATACAGTGTTACTGTATATCACAATATATTAATTTAATGTTTAGACATATATCTTTTGTCTAAATATTTTGTATGATTTTAGCTCAAATAAACACTTAAATTCCTGTCACTTGATTGATTGAAGTTTGTAGTCTGCATTTTGTGCACTACACAAAATGCAGTTTTTGTGCAGTTTTTCTATGTTCTTTTAAAATTAATGTGTTGTTAGTGTTTGTGCATCCTTTTCCTTTGTAATAAGTTTCCGTTTTTTGGTCACAGTATTTGCTTATGGTGCTACTGGAGCTGGAAAGACCCATACCATGCTGGGTTCACAAAATGACCCTGGAGTCATGTACCGCACAATGAAAGAGCTGTTCAAACGGATGGATGATGCCAAGGAGGAGAAAGAGTTTACTCTTGCATTTTCATATCTTGAGGTGTTTTATAAGTTTGTATTTTGTGTAGAATGGATCATTTATTTTTAACCTGAGTTGGTTACTTTGTGTCTTACAGCATTTCTTACATTACTCCTCCATATTTGTCTACTTTCATTTTTAATTAAAAACTATTCTGTTCAGTCCTGCATTTCCTTTTTTTGTTTTGAGGTGACTCTAGGTTGTTGAAGCTTGCCCTTGATGCCTAACTATGCTTTTGTTGGTTCACAGGTTTACAATGAACAGATCAGAGACTTGTTGGCTAATGTCGGGCCTCTTGCTGTCAGAGAGGACAGCTCCAAAGGAGTAGTTGTTCAGGGCCTCACACTTCATAAGGTTTGTCAGCTAAAGATACAACATTGAGCCTTCTTGTTATTGTATTCCATTTTCTTCAGGTGGTATAATTCTGCTCCTATGGTTCTACTAAACAACGTAATGTCTCTATACATTTAACAATAAATAAATAAACTGCTCTTTAAAGACTTTCTTCACATATTAACTGTTTTTCACATTTAGTCTAAAGTTGGTGTACGTTACTCATTTGTAGCACTTTTTAGATGTTTCACTATTTTCACCTGATCCATCACCCTCATGCTGAAAAAACTTTCTGTTGATGTTTTACAGCCGAAGTCTGCAGAGCACATTCTTGAGGCTTTGGATTCTGGCAATCGAAACAGGACACAACACCCAACTGATATGAATGCCACTTCTTCTCGCTCTCATGCTGTATTTCAGGTATTTTAATCTTGTAAAAAGCATGAAAAGATTTTGCATGTTTTTTTATTTTTGTTACTTTTCAGAGAAATAAATAATAATAATAAAAAAGAAAACATCACAATTACCTACAAAGTAACCAAATACAACAGAGCTAACTGTACCCACCTTTGAGTATATACAACATATGTACTTAAAGAATCTTTTACTGGTAGAAACTTTAAACATACTTTCTTTTTAAGCTAACACTTTTGTTTATAATTTCTCAGATATATTTGAGGCAGCAGGACAAAATCGCCAGTCTAAACCCTAATGTCTGCATAGCCAAAATGAGCCTGATTGACCTGGCTGGCTCAGAGAGGGCCAGCGCCACCAATGCCAAGGGAGCACGCCTACGAGAAGGTGCTAATATTAACCGCTCCCTTCTGGCCCTGGGAAATGTTATCAACGCTCTTGCAGACCCAAAGGTGAGCTTGTGTTTCTTCATATTTTCATTAATTACCAAACAGGTCAAAAAACAACATAATGACCACATGAAAAAGAATTACAGTTTTGTCTAGTTGATCACCTTAACACCTGTGAAACTCTCAATAAAAGATGGTGAGCACGTTGCTTACACAAGACGCAATGTTGTTTCTTAGACCTGTATTCCTCATGCAGAATAAGAGAATTATCAATCAAGATTACAACACAGCAATGAATTTCATTTTAATATAAATAATTGTGTTCATGGAATGTTAATCGTATATTATCACTAAGTCTTAGAAAGCCATTTTTTGTTTTTAAATAAAGTAATCATCAGGAAATGGTAAAACCTTGGAGGGATTATATGTGTGCTTTGACTAATTCAGTTGAGACATTAAGACCTGATTAGGAATCTATGTAAAAGAAACTATTACAATTAAAATATTTTGAAACACATTTTTATTTTGCAGTTGTTCAACAATATGTCAACTGCATATTGTTACCCACCTCAAGCAATGTTTTATTTACAGTGGATAACAAAGAAAATGTCAAACTTTTAAGCAGGCTTATTCTATAGACAAAGCAATTTAAGAGTTTTTTAAATTTATTTATTTTTTTAGAAACATCACAAACCACTGTTTAATTATTATTATTATTATTAATTTTCTATTTGTTCTGAATTTTATTGACTGTTTGTATTATAACTTAAACTAGTTAAGCTTATTGTTGTATGAAGTTATCTGCTCTCTCTATGGTAGTAAACATGGAACCTGGGAAGGGCAGAGTCAACTGAGTATTTGGGTATTATTTCATTCCAGTTGCATACATTAACCTGTCAAGCAGTCTTCTCATTTTACACACCAGTCTCAAGAGACAAGACACAAGCAGGCGGCATGCATTTAGGAAATGCTGTGCAAGCCTACCACGGCCATGTTGAAATGCAATCCATCTTCAACAGGCTTCTCCTTCATTCTTTGGGTTGAGCCTGTCTTCTTTCATCAGCATTGTTAAGTTGCTGCTGTACTTCACTCATATTTTTTTTAAGAGTTGCTGTCATGGATTCATTCTTAACCCACCACAGCTTAGCCACCCTGTCCCTCATGGTTATTGGTCCAAAGAAATTCACGTTGCGGTCAATGTTTAGAGGAAAGAATTTCCTTACTCATTTCTTGACTGACATACCATTCATTTGAGAGCACTGAAGAATGTCTGCTCAATTCTGTTTGGGCTCTTGTCATCTTCATATTGTACTGTATGTACAGAGATTCTGTTGTAAGTTGTTTGCCTTAGGCAGTGGCCATACTTTTGTCGAGCCATCTGAAGAAGCACTCCATTTCTCCAGCTTGTCCTTCAGTCAAACCCAGAGTTTTACATCTACTTAAAATGTTTAGTAAAAGTGATGCCTTTTTAAAAGGGTGTACATGTTGTTGTTTTCAATAATGCTAAATGACTTCTCTAATTGTTCTGGTCTTTAATATGGGAAGAAAAAGTTTTCCATGCTCCAGCTGTGCAATAATTGTGGTTTACAGCTGGAACAGATGACATTTGTTAAAATCATGTAGTGTTTTGACAGCAAATACAAAGGATGCGTCTTTTGGGATTTGTTAAAGCTTTTTGTCACTAAAACCATGCTTGGTGGAGGCAGGCATGTTTCTGTTTAAGATTATTAACATTCTAGATGTTACAATAAAATTCAGCACTGGTGGGCTAATAAAAGCTGTACTGCGTTATTCAGTCACAACAAGGGCTTAGTCATCTATGGAATGTCTTAAATGTACTGCTCTCAGAAACAACGCTATTTACTTTTTGACACTTAATATAGAATGACAGTGACAGCCTGCTTTTGTTTAAAGTGGATATTTTCCCACATTTATCCTGAAACTCTGCAGACCTAACAAAAGTTCCAACTCTGGTCTTTCAGGTCAGATTTAGATGGTTCTTTTCTATGATATTCTAAATTGTGAATTTTTGCAGTCCTAGTGTCACTGACAGTGTGACTCACCTAAGCAGCTGTAGTTTATCTAATGCCATTATTATTGGCTGAGCTGTCTTCAAAAACTGCTGCAGAGACACTCAATCTTGAAATTGTACACTCTGTACTAAATTGTGTTTCCAGTTAGGTTTATTGGTTCCCTCCATACTGTTCAATGTAACAATGCCTTCCTTCCGGTTAAAGTGGAGAAACAACATGAAGGCACACTTCATATGTATGAGTTCATATCTTTTTCTTTTTTTTCCTGTTTGATTTATGTCTTGTTTGACAAGAGTAGTGGATTCCTGGGTTCTGTATTTGTTCTTGTCAAACATTTATTTGATATATTTTCTAAGTGAACACAGTGAAACCTCAGTGGTTTCTCAGGTTTTTTTCAGTTTCTTCAGCGCAGTTTGTAAGGGAACTCAAACATACATTGTGGGGCTAATCCTCTTTTTTTTCCCCGTTTGTTTCAGAGTAAGAAGGCTCATATACCATATCGAGACAGCAAGCTGACAAGGCTACTTAAAGACTCCTTGGGGGGCAACTGCAGAACTGTTATGATTGCCAATGTTAGCCCATCATCCAAGTCCTACGATGACACCCAGAACACACTTAAATATGCCAACAGGGCCAAGGAGATAAAGTCCTCGGTCAGTGCTAAAGCTTTCACATAGTTAACTGTGATATAATGGCAATGAATCTAGTAAGTAAATCCATAAAATCCTTTGAAAACATTACATTTTTCTTTTCCAATGCTTGCCTTTCAGCTCAAGAGTAATGTTGTGAGTCTCGACAGTCACATCGGTCAATATGTTGTGATCTGTGAAAAGCAGCGGCAAGAGGTAAGGAGATTCCACCATTATGATTTGACATTTAATCAGTCAATCTCCCTCATTTGTTTTGAATTAGGATATTTACAGTGATTTGTCCTTTGTTTCTGACTGTGTTTTCAATGTCTTGCATCTCTGAAGATTCTCCAGTTGAAGCAGAAACTAAAAGAATATGAGGAGAAAAACGCAGTGCCTGGGGCTTCCAACATGATCTCTTCCCAGAAACAAGCGGAGTTCAAAAGGTAAGCATGTGGTCTGATTCCCAGTGAAACCTGCAACACGTCACTCTTTTTGGCTTGTCATAAATCCTTCATGTCAAATCCCATTATTGGAATGTAGACACTAATTCAAATAAAAGGAGCTTGTTAGGCATTTTGCCACTAGGGTTACTACGGTGTTACTACAGCAATTGATACACAAATCTTATGCCTTGAGAATGAAAATCTTATTTAATAACTTGCAAATAACAGAGTCAATTTTGGAAGATTGTATTTGAATCATTGAAGCTGTTAAAGAAAACTACCCATGAGGCGGGTGAAGTAGAGGTTTTCCTTCTCTGTGTTTTATTCTAGCTCTTTCCCAAGCTTTTCCAAGTCTCAACAGGATATACAATCCTTACATCATGCTGTGATTTTGCCCCTGGGTTCCCTGAGCTTGGAAAAAAAAAGGAGAGAGAAAAAAAATCTGACAACACAACTAGTTCACTATGTATAAATTGTGCTTGCAGTTCTGAACTTCTACAGACTGAGGTTCTCACCCTGGCTCTATTGCAGAGTGAAGCATTTCAAGTAATAAATGGTGTGATATTCAATGAACAACTCTACTTATTAATATTTTTAAAACTGTGTCTATAAAATTGTTTATTTATGAAGTCATGTACAGTACATCGTCAGTACTCTCAACAGAGTTAAGTGCCCCGTCTATCCTGTCCCTCAGTTTTCACTGAAAGATGAATATATCTGATTTCCTGAAGCAAATCACTGTGTGTGTGTATAAACATGTCAATATATTTATTTGTGTAATTTATATTGTGCTATATAGTTGCATCTAAGTCCATTAAAGGAGTTTTCATCTTCTGGCAGGCCCAGGACTTACCGAAGCAAGTGTCAGAACTGATAGTCCCCCCTAAAGGCTCCTCATCTGTTGTTATAACCTTGATAAATTCACATAACATTTATGAGAACTGCATATACTATACAACCTCCTTGTTAAATATGATTTAGAATTTTTAAGCAGCTTGTTTGTGTTACTGTTATGAAATACTCCCACATGAACCTGACGGTTAGACCTCTTGGAAAATTGTTTCTTCCTGGAAAATGGTCCACCTCTGCTGATGACCTCATGCTGCCCTAGTGGGTATAACAAGTCACATTGATTTAAGACAAAACACACACAAAAGCTTTCAGTCGAAACCTTGCTGCCCACAAACCGGTGAACTGTTTCTTTTTTACACCTCAGATTTATAAATACAGGGTACATGTCCTTTTTTAAGTGTACTTCTTTTTAATACCCTTTAGAAAAAATGTCTTTATAATTGTGTTTTAAGTTAAAACTGGAATATTAACCAGGACACGAATGAGAAGCTGAGTTCTGTAATGCATAATTGTAATATTGTAAATCTTAGTCATATAGTGGTTAGTCATATAGCCCCCAGGGTTGCTGTTCAGTTTTAAAAGTCCTGGAGAAGTACGAAATTTCCTTCTATCATTTTCTACGCCTGTATAGGTATGGAAAAAGAAAATGGTGTGGAAAAAGGCTTGAGTTTCTACACCTCTCTGACCTTATTTTCTTTCCTAAAAGTTACATTTTTGAATTTGTAAAAAGTGAAGGGATTCTTATATTATATTATATTTAATAGTGCTGTTTATTTTTAACTTTGTGTCATTAAGATAAGGTATTTGTTAAGCTCTTCAATCTGCCCAATGTGTCCAAAGATAAATGCACATTCATTTAGAAATGTTAAAAGGGCCATTTCACTATTCTTTTGTCCTCAGATATTTTTAGATCAGGGTGTTCAGAATCAGAAGTCAACCTCAGCACTGTTTTCTCTCTCTCTTTTTTTTTGATAATGGATACCTAGAATATGTTAAGAACTGACAAAATAAAAAAAAAATTAAATTTCTGCGTTGCAACACATTTAATTTTGAAATGGAAAATATGTAGGAACCTGAATCAAATACTGCAGTGTATTTAATTGGGTGGCCAACACAAAGAATTGTGAAGTGGGAGGTAAACAATGCACACTTAAGAAAAGAGTGTGGTATGCATTTGGGATATTCTACTTTCAGCTGATGGATTAAAGTATCTTCCATTAGATGTTGAGAGCTGTACATATTATACCTAAATTTGCTTTAAACTTTTTGCACAACTTTATCGCTGACTGGTCTGGTGACTTTCATGGTTTATGTTAAGCTGGTCTTTCCTGATGTTCTTTAACAATCCTATTAGGCCTTCACAAACCAGCTAATTTTATGTTGTGAAATTGTTGCATAAAGATGTACTCTGTTTACCAATAAGGTTTTTATTTTTTGAGTCAATACAATGGATTTTATTTTGAAGAATTGCTGTAATTGGGACATAACACATGTGCATTCCACTTTATAATTTTTTACTTTTAACAGAAACATGTGAAAGCCATGTAACTCTTTCTTTAGGTTTCACAGTTACGCATTTCTTTATTTTGATCTGCTTAGTAAAATACATTAAACTTTGGTTGTAAACTGAGTGCTGCAAAGTTTATGTTTATTGATTAATAGAAAATGATAAATTTTCAGTGTTTAATTGCTTCTATTGGTTCCGGTGTACTTTTTTTTGAGACAAGCATGTCTTAGGTCTTGGATTAATGGTAGCTATGCGCAGAGGCCAGAGGATCAGGAATGAAAAACTGTTGCAATGGACCGTTTAGAAAGAAAATGCAGTATAATTCGGATCTTCCTTTTTTCATTTCCTGTCTGCCACGATTATGCAGCGGGGAATGAACGAATGTAGAGTTTTAATCTTGAACAGTTGTGCCCTTTTTTTCAGTACAAATGATACACATTTATTTTCCTTAAATCACACCAGCCAGATCTTATCATCTTATCTGACTGTCTGTAAGGCATAAAGTGGCATCTGTCGGGGTATTTGGGTTGGAGGCGGGGGTATGAGGGAAAAGCTGAATGAGCCTCTCTCCCACACACTTCATTCACTGGCATCAGAATTCACAACTCGCACAGAAAGAGGCTCTGAATAGAGGCTGCACGCTTCTCACGCTATTAAAAATTCAACAGTCTAGCAAGGCCACGGCGTCTCCTACGTCACTAGAGTTACATTGAAGAGTGCAGTCACATTTCAGCGACAGCTCTCCAGCCTTATTTACCTGCATGCCTCTCCTGCCTTTTATGCCGTCTTTACTCAACTAGACAGCATCCAATCAGAGCATCAGCTCACCTCTATTTCAGGAATACATATGTGCATCATATAGCTAAGAATATCCAACTTGCTCGGTTTGAACACAAGTGGCATGTTCAAGAGGCTGCAGACACGGAGTTTCTTAGTTTGCCTTCAGATGTACTAAAAATGTTAGTCATCCAGCGATGTGATATTGTGCAGCATTGCTAAGTTATCACTTAGCCAATTTAGATATGCTTAAATAACAACATTGGGTTTATTTTTTGGGGGGGAATTGACAATTAATTTATGCAGTTTCCAAAGAGCTTGCTATGCAACAGGATGGAATCTGCATTAGCTATGCTGCTCCACAGTCTCACACCCCATTGTCCTTTACCTATAAAGGACTCAGTCATGCTAACAATAATTGTCCCGAGCCATTAATAACATTCATACTGACTTAAACAGATACCACCCAACATTAAACATGGCTATTCACAGCTGGAATTAAGATCTGAGCTAAATGATCCATTCTACATCCAAATTAGTTTTCAGACTTTTCTGTACAACCCCTAGTGAATTCAGTCTCTTGTGCTACGTCATTTACAAATTCAACTGCAGCAATCAAGCTCAATGAGAGAAATCCCAAATGGAGCACTGAAGGGAATTGAGAATCGAGCCGAATTGCATAGGCCAAACTTGCAGAACACCTTAACCCAGTGGTGTCAAACTCTAGTCCTCAAAGGTCGGTGTCCTGCAGTTTTTAGATGTGCCACAGGTACAAAACACTAGAATGAAATGGCTTAATTACCTCCTTCTTGTGTAGATTAGGTCTCCAGAGCCTCGTTAATGATTTAATTATTCTATTCAGGTGTGGTGCAGCAGTCACATCTAAACGTTGCAGGGCAGTGGCCCTCCAGGACTGGAGTTTGACACCTGTGCCTTAACCCGTTCCTAAAACATTTTCTGCAGCATTAAATAACAAGCATCACCAAAATTATATTAGTGGAATAAAGAACCTAAGTGGATGGCATTTGCATAATTAGCTAATGTTTATTGCAATCCAAGCAGTTCTTTGTGATACTGATATTTTATGCATTATTGAGATAATTTGCTATGTATTATGCAGCTTTATCAAAAGCAATTATCTCTGCTACTAAACAGTTTTACTACACGCATAACCTAAAATGTTGAGGCTTGAGGTGATTTGCATTCAATGCAGATAAAAGTATTTCAGTCTCCAAAAGTGCCCTGAGGGATGCCATTTCAGTTCGTTTTGTGTGTTCACATATGTATTTAAAACCCTACAGACTTGATCAGATTGCACAGATATTATTGCATGATCTGAACGCTGCTTAAGAAGTTTTTCCAATGTTTTCTGTCCTTTTAGGTATATTAATAATGGTGATGCGCCACAAGGCTTTTAGATGTTATGTAATTACTGCCAGCTTCTCAAAAGTAGAGTTAAATTATTGACTTTGTTGCTCCATCAATAAAAATTACAGCTTCAAAAGCAGATTTGTTGGATGTTGATCACAAGCCAAATACAATATAATAACTTTTAGTTTTGAGCCTTTGCTGATGCATGTACCAGGCCATTTATTTCTTACATTTGTTAAAATCTTTGTTCTAAATCTAAAGCATGATAGAAACTGTTGGTGGTAAACCATTTTTTAAAAAGTTTGATAAGAAGCAAAACTTTGTAAAGTAAGTAAAAATAAACTCTCATTCCTCCAGAGTGTCAGAAGCTCTGCAGAGCATCTTCTCCAGCCGTGCTCAAATCAGGCGAGAGCAGCTGGATCTAGAGCGGCAACTGAAGGCGAATGAGCTGCGGCAGCGCTACAGTGAGGAGGATAACCTGCAGGTCCAACATTTCTGTGCCAAGGAAAAGATGGAGAAGGTAACTGATGCGCACACTGCGTGATCTTTTTGGATTCCAAGCTGCTAAGTCATCATTTCAGTTTACTGTTCTGTTAGCCTCTTAATTGACTATACTTCAGTAAAAAGGTCACTGTTCATCAGTTTTTAGGTCTCTTCTCATATTTGAGAGGATTACAATGTTTAATGCCGATATTTACTTTAAATCATTTTCTTAAATGCTGCTTTTTACGATATTAATTTTTTTTTTTTTTCAGAATAAACAAATGCCTTAATCTCTAATTCTGTATTGGCCTGATTGCATAATATGTACATATGTCAAAAATTTTTATTTTTTTTTACGTTTTCAACAGGCCACTTGTAAGCATGAGCGCAAGATTGCCAGCTTGCGCACTCAGCACCAGCACATATCAAAACGTCTGAAGGAGACAGAGACACGTTTTCTAGAAAATGATGGTTTGCTTCACCGAGTTGAAAATGAGATTAAGTTGCTGAAGTCAAATGATCAAACCTCAGAGGTGAGTAACACTCTTTAACCCATTAACATCTGGTAATACTGGAAACAGTAACAAAGTTCATTGTGACAAAGGACAACTTAGGACTTTCAACAGACTTTCATTAAACATAAAACAAAAAATTTATTTTATTCGTACTTCTGCAACAATTAAACGATTGTAGTTATTACAATTTGGCATTACATGTATTATCTGTGCAGTCTATTTTAATTCGGATACACTGAGTTGAAGAAAAATATAGAATAAATACCTACAATATTTAATAGCTTTTTTCAAGTGTTTATTGCACAGAATATTATACTTTTCTGCTCTATAATGACACAAGTAGAGGCTCAGATAAAGAGATTAATTTACTGGGTTACCTTCTGAAGTAGCTAGCTTACAGTAGTTGGTTGTTTAACAGGCATGGTGCTCAAAGCTTGCCAACTGAAGTTTTAAAACCTGGTTTCATGGATAAGGGCGATTAAGGCGCTCCTTTAATTTCCACTCCATGAGAACCTCCTTTCAGCCAGCTGACAGGCATTGTGAAGCGACTGGTCAGGGACGGGCAGAACCCCTCAATCTGGCACTTATTCTTTTATCTTATTAAAATGACTAAACTGTAGGAACGGCATCACGACATACTTGCTTAAAGCAGACCAAATGTTTACCAAGATAAACTAGACTTTAACACTGTAAACCTGTCGAAGTCCATTTAAAACTACTGTTTTATAAAAGCCAACAACAGCTAAGAGTGACATTGGTGACAGAATGCTTACAGGCTATTTTCAGCCATTCAGGAAAAACAGATCGCTGAAGGTAAGGGTGAGGCAAATTAAATGCGTAATTGCATAACATGTAGACTGGATGAAATGTAGGATGGCAAACGGACATGATTGGATACCAAGAAAAACGTAACAATGTAGGTCACATTTGTCAAAAAGCATGGCTTGCTGTTTTTTGTTTGTTTATTTTGGAGGGTAGGCTGTCTCACTGCTGGCATCGTGACCGTCTTTGTTTCCTTCCCATCTGTTCTCTCAGTAATTAGAAGCATGTTTATTTTATATCTCCAGCTCATTCGTGGATCAGTGAAGAGAATAAATCAATACCCTTTGCTCATCCTTCACACAGCGGCCGGTTACCTAAAACCATGTCCATGTTATTTTTTTCTTCTTTATCCTTTCTTCCAGGAACTGACCCAGAACTATGACGCACCCAGCGGTCAAATGTTCTCTCTGCTGTTGCTTCGTAGTTTCTTTACGTCACGATCCTCTCTTTTCCTTTTTTTCCCTTTCCTTCCATGCTCTGAACTGTCTACTTTTCTGATGAAACGTGGATGAACACAGAACTTTTTGTCCTATCCTTAGCATAATGATCTCAATCCAACCTGTTCAGTCTCTTTCTGCCTGTTAGAGAGTTTGTTCAGTCTCTTTTTGTTTGAAAGTTTGTGCTCTCTGAACTCACCTTTTTCTTTCTTTTTCAGGTGTTAGAGAAGGACTTGTATTGCCACAGACTAGAGCTGCAGGTGAATGATCTCAAGCAGCACATAAAGCAGATGGTTGAACTCACTTCGCTGCAGGATCAGGAGAATAAGCGCATGCAGAAGTAGGTTGACCATTGACATATCTGACCTATTACTGTATAAAAGGAAAGCGCACTTATTTCAAATGTGTCTATCATTTTTTTAAATTTTTTTTTTTAATTTCAGAATGATAAACATCCTGCTGTCTGCTTACAGTAGGCAGTACACTGCATTACATGGTGTTGGCTTGGTCAGTCTAGCAGATGAGATGGAAAACCAAGAACTGGAGCACATTGTGTTGAGGGAGAGAGGTGTGGTCTGGGCAGACCAGGAAGGGACGGGGCAGCAGGTGAAAACTGAAGAGAATGGTGACGACTCACTGGAGACATGTGGGGCAAGAAAAGTTAGGCTCCACTGTGAGCTGGCTCCTGTCCTGTCCTTCTCACACCTACAATACCACCAGAGTAGCCCCTGCAGTAAGTCATCTTTTTTTCTTTCTTTTTCTGTCCCTCTCTCTTATTTTCAAATATATATCTATATTCTTATAAAATATAAAACTAAAGTATTTATTTGATGCACAATATGAGGAATATGGAAACGTTTGATCACTTTTTTCTGCTGCTTTTTCTATCAGTTGCATTGCAAACTTCAATGGCAGATTGTGTCTCGATAACAGTTTAACTTAACTGAAAACAATAAGTATACCTACAATTAAATGATTAGGAAAGATGGAAGAATGTTTTTTCTCTGGTTCCTTTAGGAAGTAATTCATAAAGTTCATTTAACAAGCTGCGTTCTCCTCAAAAGAAGAGCTTTGATTACTGCAGATTTTTAGGACTGAGGAAATGACCCGAGTTACAAGAAGCATTTACTATCATCAATATATCATGTTCAGCTCAACTAAAACATTTTCTTAAACTGAGTCCAGCATGTCAGCACAGATTCTGTCTTGGATGCAAACCAAAGAGTTGACAACTGTCTAGGTGCACCAGTGATTTATAAGGCAAATGTAACATAAGTATCAATGAAAATATTTGTGAAATCTTTCCTGGATTTGTTAGCCATGAGATCAGAAAAGAGTTTTGGTAAGGGTTTTTTCAGCTAGTCAAAAACAGTAAATGTGAATGTTATCGCTTCCATCACCAACATTAATATAAAAATCATCAGGTAGAGGAATGGAGTCAAAATCCAAGCAGTTAATGGATGGTGGTTGGGGAAAGTCATCAAAGAACTGCATACTGTACCATGGAAGTCTGCAGATCAGTCAAGTGAAAAGTGCTCACGAGATGCATACATGTTTTGTAATTGTTCTTTTATTTAAAAAAAAAAAAAGATTTTCATTCGTTTTTTTCACCTGCTCAGCAATAAACTAAACATCCACTGTTTTTGTGAAACAAATGTAGTAATCATTATAAATCCAAAATATTAGAGAGGTTTTGAAGGTGTGCTTTATGGTTCAGTCTTTCTTTGAAAATCGTATGTATATTTAAAATCATTCCAGCACTTTGACACCCGATGCTGCAGATTATTTCAAAGGTTTTCAACGACGTGGAGCTTGACTGGACAGCAACTGATGTTGAAATGTTTTGTTAGATAACCCATTCTACTTTTCTATACATTATAAGTTCACTCGTAAAGCTGAAGTTGGGAGGAGCTCCACATGTCCCACAGATTATTTCCTTATGTTAGTTGCATGTTATGTGCTCTGTAGCTTGCCAGTTTCCCATCAGAAATAGCTAGGCTATGACACAATTTACACAGTCCTGGCTGAAATGCAACAAAAAAATAATTAAGACTCATTAGACCACCTATGTCTACTGCTGTTCAACTCAACAACCTCACAAATGTTTCAGTCAGTTAGTGTTCAGTGGTGTGCTCTCCAAGGAATAGCTTTCGCTTTAGTGCACATGCTAGTTTAGCTTTATGACTTACACCTCTGCCAGGTGCAAGAACTTTGCCTTCCACCCATTTCTCCTTCATACTCTACAGCTGTGGGACAGATGTTAAACTTTCTCTTTCGTTTGTTACAAACATTCTTCTATAAAGACGTTACGCCTAGATCCGTGTTTCTCCATTCCAGTCCTTCTGGGACCACTGCCCTGCATTATTTTAGGTGTTTCCCTTCTGCCACACACATGATTTGAATAAGTGGGCGATTAACAAGCTTCTGCAGCACTCAAAGAAGGTCACGCAATTATTTGAATCAGGCGTACTGGAACAGAGACACACCTAAGATATGCAGGGCACTTGTCCCTGAGTACTGGAATTGAGAAACACTGGTCTAGATCTATATTTTGTAATTTAAAGAAACTGTTCCTAAGATCTGATTCAACAAACCAGCTGTACTGTTGTAAATAATGTTTTCAGCACGACCTGCTCACGTCACATCTGGATGTTTTACAATAGCTTTAAATATAAAAGTTGGCTTTCCAGTTAAAGAGTGAAATAGTGGCGGGTGTGTTTGGCTTTAGTCCAGGGTCTGCTGTGTTTTGTTGGAGCCATGAGACTGCATCTTTCAGTTTTCATTTTTAACTGTCATCCCTGCATGACCTAGCAGCACCAGCAGCTCATGACACACAAGATATGGCAGACAGTGGAGCATGAACTGAAGCTGGCCAGAAGTCCTTGCTGCAATAGTGCCTGTTGTTTGTTGAGAAGTAAAGGCTGCACCTGTCCCTCTGCTCCTGTGTTTGCTTGTTTTATTTGAAAGTCCTTCTTGTTGACTTTTAATTAAATTAAATGTCAGTACAACAAAGGATCCAGTGACATATGAATGGGGATATTAATCTGAGCCTGTTGTTTGTCATAGTTTAAACTTTAAGAGATAAGATGTTTTATTATGAACCAAAACTCTGAGCTATTAGGGGGAGTTTTTGTTGTCAACTTGACATTTCTCCTGCACCTCATACTTTGGCTTTATCATCAAATTTAATTTTCTTAAACACACACAAGCCAGTTTCTGTTTACATTCACAGGGTCTAAGTAAAATTAAGTGATACAACCTTTTTAAAGAGTACACTCTAGATCATGTTTGGATCGTTTTATTGTAATGGAAATAATTTGTTGAATTAGTTTTTTATTCTCTTCTCAGGTGCCGAGAGACTCAGTAAAAGAGTGTTATACTGCAGTGCAGCTCCGACTCTTAAAGGTAAATGGATTTTCTCTTCTGTTGCAAAACTTCTGTGGTTAGTAACCTCTTTACACATCTTAATCATCTGATCCTCTCAATTACTCTTATTTACACTCCTCTGGTCACCTTTTAGTCACTTCTGCAAATACACATTAAACGACTGCTAAAACAGAGATCTGAAATCATAAATTATTATTAAAATGCAACATAACTTTGTAGTGGTTATCGGAAAACTGAAATGTCACTTATTCCTTTTTAAATCTGCAAAGAAGTTGTTCAGAGTACTAAAAAAACACACACACACACACAATAAAAGTCATGCATGTAATATTTTTTGATTTATGATGGTGCTGTAGACATTCTTTCCAGGCCAAAACTGGAATAGTGAAATGAGATAAAAACTCATGACAAGTATTACATAGAGAACCTATGAGAAGCTGTTATAGAGAAACGTTGTGAAATATCACATTCCAAATGGTGGTAATGATATTTATGGCAGATGGTCAATGTTTTATTGAAATATTTTGCAGGAAATTAAATATGAGCATGAAATATTTCTGCCAGTTGACCAGAGTTTCTTGCATAGAAGAGAAATACGTACACTCTTGGGAGTTTGCCACATTCTCTAATAAAATTCGACAATTATTCATCGTTACAATGTAATTATGTTTTTTCTTTTTGTTGTTGTTTTGTTTTTTCTGGTGCGGTGGCGTATCTCAATTTAGATTTTTGCCATTTTAGTTTAAAATTTGTCTTAAAAATATTTTACAGTTCCAAGTTTCTTTCTTATGATTTTTTAGCCATTTTATTGAAAAGTGGCTGGGTATGTTCTAATTATTTGCCAATATATAATGCAGCCTTTCCTCTGCTACCCCTAAATGAAATCCAACTGCCCTCAGAAGTCACCTGAACAATAAATTGGGTCCTTCTCTGAGTAACTGAATGTCAGTATAAATACAGCTGTTCTTTGAAGATTTAGAGGTTTTTGTTGGAGGACATTGGTAAATAAATAAACAAGAGTGGGAAACCCAAGACAGGCTTGTAAATGTACTTTCTTTGAGGAAACTGCAAGATTTCACTGTTATGACAAAATGGGTGACCAATGGAGTTCCTGGCCTTGGACTCAACTTCTTTCAGATCATAAACAAGCATGTAGCGTGTAGCTCTGAGCTGAACTGTCAACTTTCTCATGATCTTTCTCACCCCATGAGCCAAGACTTTGCCTGGCGCTCCAAACCGGAGCCGGCCGATGGTTATGTGATATTTCGTCCAATTCCCGATAGTCACTTCAACAGCTGTCACTTTCTCACCAAGCTTCTAGCTGATGTTCTCTTTCCCAGTCTTTTGTAGATCGACTCTGCCCTTGATTATTGTTGAAAGCTCATTGGTGTATCCATGGTGATGGAGAGTTTTGAATTGAATAAACTGATTCTGTGCTTTATACATATAAAAAGTTACAATCAGGAGTAGAGCTGCTCAGTGTGTTGAATTATAGTTGTCATCGCGATATGAATGTGTACATAATCACAATTGCTTAGGACTGCTGGATGCAATATCTGGTTGGTTATTATGATTCCTGCCTGGGACATGCATTGACTTTCTGCATGCAAATAGCTTTTATAGACTTACCCTGCCATCAGTGTGCGAATTGGATGTTTATTTCAGTTGACAAATTGCTTAAACTGGTGGAGAAATTGTGATGCTGGAAAACAAGTGGAAGAGTGAGAAACCCATAGGCTGATTACTATCGATATCTTAATTCCAATTATCAACGTCCAAGTCAGCATTATTTGATTTCCTAATATTGTTACAGCGCTAGTCAGGAAAATCTGGAAATGATATATTGATTTTCTGTGGAACCTGGTCTCATGGCTACTCTGTCGGAACCAGGATTCTGGTTGTGTTGGACTGAATCAGATTTTATTTTACTGACTGGTTTGCAAACCCCCTTTTTACTTTTGCTATGTGCTCCACTTTTATCAGAGACTTGGGTTGATATTCTGTCGTTCTCCATTGAAATGAAGCTATGATCAAATGTAGAGGTTGTCCTTTTGTTTATAAATAACATGCATACAAGCTCTGCTTTTGTAAATTATTTTGTCATTTCACTTGTTCAATGTAATTAAATCAGAAGCTCTCTCTATTCATAAATATTTTACTGTTAATTCTCTTAAAATTAAACTGCAAACTGCCCAGTTAGAAACTCATTTATGGATTCTTGATTTGTTATAATTGAATCATTATTTCACTGAGCTACTAATATCACATATCTACTTACATATAAAGAGGTGCAGATTTATCACCTGTGTAACCATTTTCACTGGTGATGGTTGTTTTATTAGCCAAACTCCTCCTGATGTTCATCCTGATGCTGTTTATCACTGCCTCACTGCTTGATGGTCACTGCACCATGTTATGAGAAATGGCTCCACCCTGCACCTTGCAAAGCCAATCATATTTCAGTGGTTTTAGTGAGGGTTGTGGTTTTGAAAGAACATTAACTCTTCGTGGGGTGCATTACAAAACAAAGTCCACAAATCTGGTCTCTGTAATTACAGCATCATTGTATTTTAATAAAATAATCCTTACCTGATATTCTGTATGAATTTTCATTCACCTGTCTCCCACAGCATCTGCTTTAGGTGTTTATTTTTATATTATAATAAATCTTTCACTTTTTAATGGTCTCATTTACCTTTTCCTGCTTCCATTTTAGTCATGCCTTTTGCTTCAAACACATTTAGTTTTCTGTTCTCTTACCCACTGCGTTTCTTTCATCCTATCCTCAAATGTTTTTCCTCTCTCTGTCTGTCTAGCATCTAACCCTCCCAATCCCTCTTGAGCTTCATTCATGAAAATGCAGATCCACAGCAGGGCAGGGAAAAACGTCAACATACGTAAACTCCCCTGCTCCACCAACCAGAAACGGCGCACTATAAAAAACAGGCAGCAGCAACCAGGCGACCCTAATTCAGTGCAGCTCCCACCAGAAATAGCAACTCATGCATGTATTAATCCCCTACTAGCCAAAAATATGTGATTGAAGAAACTCTGCTACCATTTATTGCCGGGGACATCTCCTCTGCCACAGGAAAAGGGGTATTTATCACTGATTCCTCACACGGAGCTCTGTCTCAAGTATGACTCATGTTTGCTAAAAATTGCTTTCGATATTTGGGGAATGGTATAAATCAGTCGTTCACCTTTTGCATTTTGTGTTTTCACTTCCTTCTTCCTTTATGTGCTGGCATTTTTCCCTTTTTAGCCCCCTCGCCCCCCAGCACCCAAAATGATGCAGGCATTGTGTTTAGCCTATTTTTGCTCTGTAACCTTAACAACTTTTAGTCGCTGTTATAGTTGTTGGATAGACGTTGCACAGAAAGCTTAAGATTAAATAATGTGAAATAATGTCTGCCTTTAAAAATTAGTTTGTTTTTTTACTACAAATTTAAAACGAATCACTCCATCTTATCCAAATGTAATTTCTTGCAATAGGTCTGAATAATTATTTCACAAAAAATCAACTGTTTAGAAAGTTTAAAAACTTTATTTTCTCAAGTTTGGAAGAAAAAAAAGTTGCTTGCTTGTAAACGCCCTGCTTCCTGATCTATTTTTAAAAAGCACTGCTTGTTAGGTGAATAATGCATGTCACAGCCCTGTTCTGATATTTTAAAGTTTTTAGACAAAGGTGGAGCACCATCATTTGAAATGGCCTCATGTCAGTCTGACTTTAGTGATCCCACAGTGGCATAATTAAAAGGGAATACTTCTTCATGGTTATATTTGAAATTCAACTTCTAAGCCCATTGCTGGCACTTCACTACTTATGACTGATTACAGATGGGACGTGATGAACCATTACCATTTTTAGTGAAATTTGTTTGCACCCCATTCTTCTTTTTTCTTAAGTGATTTCATTTTCTTACATGTTCAGGAAACATAGTATGGTGGGATAGACCTGAACAACTAAATAATCTTCAGTTTATCATATTTTGAATGCAAATATTACTTAACTAATCTGTTATTCATATTATTTTGGGTTCTTTTTTAGACGGAGGAGATCCACCGGATAAGACGAGAGACAAGCCTCCAAAAGTGTCCATCAGGAGAAATCTCTCCACACTTCTCCCGCCACAAAGTCCACAAAGCGTTGTCAAGTCCCAAGAATTTGAGGACGGCATGCTTCCACTCCAATGCACACCAGAACCTGCTCAGGTGCCACTTGGCTGCTCCAGCTCCATGGATCCAAACAAGACATTTGAAATCAATGAAAATGACGATGAGACTGCAAGCAATGCAACCATCATCCTAAGCTATGGTAGCCCGTGTCAAGCATCGACTTCAGCGGACGTCTCAGGCTCCAGCCAGCTAAGGCTTCCACACAAAGCAGCGGAGGCCAACCAGATTTCTGCCAAAAGGTTAGAAAATAATCAGCAGAGTTTCTACGTAGTATTGAAAGGTGTGGAATTTGAATTCATTTTTTTCTAAGTCTTAATAATTATGAAAGGTAAGGAAGTTCTATATTTCCCAACCTTACTTCCTATACAGTTATCTAAATGTAAACTCCTTTCTTCAGCTCTTCCTTCCTTGTATTATTTCCTCCTCATGTATTCATTCTGTCCTCCATCCCTTCTTTCTTCCTTGTGCCCTAAACTTATTTTCCTTCGTCTCTCCTTCTGTCCTTGTTTCTGTACTTCCTGGTCTGTACTTTCTCTCTTCCTCTTTTGTCTTCTTCCTTCTTGCTTGTGCTCTCCTTTTGTTTTTGTCTCTTCCTACTTGCCTTAGGTTCTTGTGTCCAACATCCTACCTTCCTCCTTGTGAACTCCCACCTTCTATGCATTATTTCCTTTCTTTATTGTGACCTATTTGTGTCCTTAGTTTTGTCCCTATGTTTTTATCCTTCTTTCGGTCTTTCTTTCCTACCTTGTGTTCTATAATTCCATGTCACTTCCTTCATTTCCTCCTTCCATGACTTATTTTCTTACTTTTGTCCTTGTGACCATCCTTTTCCCCCATGTTGTTATTCCGTCTTGTCCTTTTTTTTGTCCTTGTGACCTCATCCTTTCTTACCTCCTTTCTTTTGTTCCTTTGTTCTTTCAGTCTTCCCCTTTCTGTCCTTCTTTCCAGTTTCTGTTTTGCTAGTTTCACATTTAAATCCTGCCCACTGTAGAGAAATCTGCAGTGGGCAGATTTCTCTACAGTGAAATTTCTAGAGTTTTTATTTCTAAAACTCTAGAAATAAAACGCTAGAGTTTTATTTGTAAAATTGTACTTTGTGTCATTTCTACATGAGGAAAACCTTCAGCCATGGTTTTGTTGAAGGGTTTGTTTTTTTTGGTAGCTGTTAAAGATCCATTTATCCACCCATCCTCTTACACCCTTATCCCATCAGGGAACAGAGTACCCCGCTGTACCCCGAGGTACTCTCGGTTGACAGCGAGAGGTGGGGTACAGGTCGCCAGTCCATCGCAGGGCAACACACTGATTTCTCTTCTCTAAAGAGAATTTAGAGAGACCATCAATCTAACAATTTTTGGACTTTGGGAGGAAGCTGGAGAACTCAGAGAGAACCCACACATGCACGAGTAGAACATGCAAACTCCATGCAGAAAGACCCCGGGCCAAGAATCGAACCCAGGACCTTCTTGCTGCAAGGCAACAGTGCTACCAACTGCCCCACTGTGCAGCCCGTGTTAAAGATCCTTTGTTTTTAATCGTTTTTTACGAATAATATGTGAACCCACAAACCACATATTTCTGAACGCACCCATTACTCCAAGACATCTTCTTTTTGTTGATAAACAGCTTTGAGACCTTTTTTACAACATGGCTTGGGAATCTGGTCGGACTGGACACCAATAAGCAAAGATTGAGATTAAGATTAACATATTAAAAGACAGATTAAAGGACTGATCACTCTGTTAACTAAAGCACAGATGTTCTGGTCTGGTTTGGCATTATTTTTGCACAATGATACAGATTTGCAAAAGTAGAACAAGGCTACATTGCAGCATTTAGGGTTAGAGGTGATCTGCAAGAATGTCCTGTTTGGTTGTAATTATGCCCCCAAGATGTTAATATCAGTTCAAAATTGACACTGGGCTTTTCCTTGTGACCAGATCATTTAGCTATGCATGTCAATGTCTGGTACGATCAGAGCCGTCCAGAGGAATGAGCAGCAGATCACGCTGCATAAAAAGGAGTCCCAGTTAAACTTTTAATATATCAAATAAATATTTTAAATATTATAATGACTGACTGAGACGAAACTCACCGTGACATCTCATGTTTTTTTCCATCAAATGTTTCAAAGCTTAAATTATCTTTCTGGCAGACATCTGAATGTTTCTAAGCTGCAGTCTGTAGTGCAACCAAGTCATCCAAAAGTAGAAAATCCTCCAAACCTCATTCAAAACAAGGCTGAAACTAGAGCGCACACACTGGATATTCTCACCAGCCGTGGGTTTACATTCTGGAAGAGTGGGTGAAGAGGCTTAAATCTACTGAAAAGGATGGCTCATTCAAGTCTTCAGCTGGAAATGGCAAACTGACACAGGAATTATTGGATTGTTGTGGAGAAATTTGATCCTCAGCAAACTCGAAAACAGAACAAATGTTTTGCCTCAGAAGAAATGTTTTATTACAAAAAGATGACAGAGAAGTGCACCACACAAACATGCTACACTTTTAAAACTACCTTAAACTGAATGATTGGTTCTGTGAAAACACCTCTGTTAATTTTATTTATATAACACCAGTTCAGAATAAATGTCATGCCAATGACATTTATTGCCATGAAATTTCAGTCGGAATTGGAAATTTTTCAATTTCCAATTATGCTGAAAAACGCAATAGATCATCTCATACAGCTGGAATTCAAACATGTGGACTGATTTATAGACAGTCTAACAATAGTAAGATTATTTAAATTATCTTATTTTCCTGGTAGAAATCTGAATGTTTCTAAGCTTGCTAAATAGGCAGCTAACTCACTTACTGATATCTTAAAAACTGAATTTTGACAATGCAGTTTATTCTGTTTTCCAGACAGAAAACAAATGGTGCCAATCATAAACTGTTAAAATGTGAATAAACAGTTTTTCCAGACGGATTTTATCACACAGATTTATTCAGCTTGGTTTTGTGGTGTTTATTGACCACAACAGCAATATTAATATGTGATATTGGCCCTGACTTTCATATTGGTGCATCCTTATCGAAAACATTTCATTTGTTGATATACCTGATCTAGTTAATTTTTTAGTGCTGAAATCTCCAGCTGCAGTATGAAATATAGATTTGTGTTCATGGGAAAGCATGTTGATCACATTTTAAGTGATGGTTTCTGCAATGTTTTTTTTCAGTCAGTAGCATTAATGTTAGCTTTTCTTCTGTAGACAAAATATTGGTCCTTTGCAAGAGACGAAACGAACCAACCCGACCTACATGGACATGACATCAGCTGCACAAGGAAAGCGTAAATTCAACCGGTAATTTTCTTCTTTTGTTGTCATATGTAACTCCTGATGTAACCTGGATGTAAATCCTTAAGTTTTACCGAGTACTATTTTTTTGTCTCGTTAATTATAGCAGCTTCAAAGAAGGGTTTCAGAGTTTCTCTGCACCGAAGCGGATAAAGAAAGAATCCTCCGTTGCACAGAGGCCTCTCAGAGTGCAACGATTCACTGGTAAATGCCAGTAAAGAAAAGCACCATACACACACTTAATGTAACAATTGTGATTGACATAGTTGCAAATTACACTAATTACAAGTAGTATTGACATGCCCTGATTAGCCTATCCTTAGTTTACTTTAAGGACTTTAATTAATTGCAGTCAGATGATCACTCAACACCTTCCAGCTACTATAAAAAGTGCTGATTTAAAGAAAGAAATAAAATTATAGCTCACATTTTAAAATGTTTTTAGTCTTAGCAATTAATATATTAGCAGTACAAATTGTAAACAATAGCTTTTGTGCAACCTGCTGATTTCAATGGATTCATATTTAACTGCTCTTTGTATCATGTTTATTTCTTTATACATTGACTAGTATTAGACTGTTTCTCAGATCCACTATCACGTTTGTTTAAGCTTGTCTGTTAAATCATTACCTGCCTTTTTCTATTTCCTCAGGTTCAGAGAACAAGCCCCGCAGAGTAGTGAGGAGTGTTTCTGAGGGAAATCTCAGTGTGCTTGAACATCAGAAACCCAAATCACTTTTCTATAAAACGTCCCAACAGATCAAACGGGTGGCCAAGCGGATGTGAACCATCACCTCGTTCTTATCGTTTTTATTAGGACAGCTTTTTACTCTTCAAGCTTTTCCGTCCGTTGTTAATACATATGTTCAGGGACGAAGTTGGCGTTCTGTACATTTGCTCCAGCAGGATTCTCTGTGGTAGAAAACCTTACTTGATTGTAAATAAACACTGTACATATTTTTGTGCAATTACTGTTCTGACTTTTGGCTTTTTGGAAGTTTTTAGATCACATACACACAAACAAAGCAAAAAGGTGCCTCAGGGCAGATATTTTACAAACATTGTGTATTTTAAGCATGTCTTTAGAATAACTTCATTTTAGGTAATTGTTTCACAGGGCAGCTGATACAGCTAAAACTGCTCTATTCGGAGCAGTTTGTGTAGTTGTTTTTTATGTTGTACCAATAATAAATTGTGTTATGTTATGTTTCTTAATAAAACTGGTGTAGATCTACCTGTATTTGATAAATCCATTCTAAAATATATTTGCTCTTTGTGTCATTGCTGTTGCAAGTAAAGCCAGATTTTAAATGAATACTCATTTAAAAGGTGTTCCAGCATCACACATGTTCAGAGATTCACCATTTAATCTTAAATTTTGTAAGACAGTTGTAGCTTTGGGGTTATTTATACATATGATTTAAATAAGTTACTGCATACAATAGAATCTCACTAGACTTCTTGATTCTTAAGTGACATTGTTTAGTTTGATGAAAAAGTGTTTTTTTTGTTGTTGTTTTTTTTTTTTGAAGGATGATTCTGGCCTATACTGTAGGTTGTATCTTGGTCCCTTAATTCTGCTCTGAATCTGTAGTTTCTGAATGTGTTAAAGTAAAATTGTTTTCTCTAAAGTGTGAAGGGAGTTATGTATTGTAGCCTTGTGCTTTTGTTTCCTCTTCAAAGAACACCAAATGCATGTCTGGCAATGGTTTTCTTAGTTTTCTGGCATTGTGTATAGTTTACTCTTTTTGTTTACCTAAATTATAGCTTAAGAAAACTGAATTAAGAACAACTAATGAAACAAATGCCCTGGTACTTGAAAAACTATAAAAGGCTGAAATATAAATTCAGTAACAGCATGAAAATCATCTGCTTCCCATTCTGTAGTAGCCAATAAAACCAATGAATGTGATGAATTAGGCACTAAACAGATTTTTAAAAGTCAAACCTTTCAAGAGGTCGTTGGCAGTCAAAATCAGATAACTCTTGATAACTTTCTTAGTATTCTGATGATTGATGAAAATTGATTTTTGAACTTGTCAAGCGGCTTGTCAGACTAGGACCAAGAACCAAGTGGACTTCTCCATGTTGAGTAAATTTAAATCTAAAAAATAAATTATTTTAATCATGACTTTAAAAAAGCAAAGAGGTTATTAATAAGGGTGCACCGATTGCTGTTTTCTGGCCAATCGCCGATTACCGATCTTTAAAAAGTCTCGACCTGCTCATTCTGATTTTGGCCATATACGGATTTTATTCATTGACTGGTATTAGACTGTTTCTCAGATCAGTCTCAAATGTTGTTAAACAGTGAGGTGACTACTGTTAATGTCAAACGTGTAGACATGACCCTTTGGGTGGAGCTTTCCGTAAAACCTCTCTGTCTGGATTTCAAAAAGGACAGCAGTTGATTTTTAGTCCTTTGCCGGTGGATCAGATTGGCTTCACACATAAGTATCACCAGTATCCCAAAAGTAAGTTATTAAACTATTTAGTTGTGATTAAACCAAGTTTTCTTTTCAGAGAATCAATTTTTTGTTGTTCAATATTGGGGTCAAAAGAAAAAATTATCTGAATGTCTAAATTCCTAGAAATTTGTGTTTAAAATAATGGGTCTGGCACTCACAGCGTGGTTAATATGAATGTACTTGTGGTTCTTTAATGGGCTGTGTGGGACAGCCTTAAACAATAAAGCCCGGGAACTGCTGCCTGCTGAATGCCTTTTTTGTTTTTTTAAGCTGCATTTTCAAGTTATTTTTGGGCTGTCTTGTGTTGCATTTTTAGCCTGATCAAAAGCGGTGAATCGCTGGGAACGAGCTCCTGTCAGGACTCTAAACTTAAAAGCAAACTCAAAAAGGAAAGCAAAAAAAAAATACCTTGTGGATCTATTATGAGGGTGGGACCTCATTGCTCCGTCTGGAGAGAACTAGACTTGTCACTTTGAATTCAGTCTTGCAACTTTCAGTGGCACAGCGTTCAGTGTGATCTTTATTTTTAGCTCAGGAGCTCAATGCATATATCAGCACTGTACTGCGCAAGCACTGACACCCTCTCATGCTCTCATTCACAAGAATCTTCATTGTGTGTGTGTGTGTGTCAGAGAGGGGGAGCGAAAGAGACAAAGGGGAGGGAGTGTGTGCGTACACAGGGAGGCAGGTCCTGGCTAAAGTTTATTAACTTTCTCCCAGCCAATGGGGCACAGTGTGCGTTTTTCTTGCTGACCAATGGGACGGGTCGAGGGGTTGGAGGTGGGTGTTGCTTAGCAACTGCAGGTAGAATCTCAGATCATGTCGGACCCATTGTTTTATCTCGGCTCCCTGAGAGACGTTACATGCTATGTGTTGTCATTTGTTAGTTAAAAAAGAGAAGCAAAACGAAAAAAAAAAAAAAAAAAACACTCCAGTGAAAATGCGTCACAAAGTTGTTTGTTCTATTTTTGTGTTTTGTGTGTATTTTTTGGTTTCGTTAGACAGATTAAAGTAACTTCAATGACACTGCAGCCTAAAAATGGTGCAAGTTTTTGAGTATTTTATGACTGAAGAAAATGTAGCATGTCTTTTTCTTCTTTTTTTTTTTTTGCTTCTTCAGGATGCATACCTGCACGCAGAGACGAGGATGAGTGATGGCTGCCAAAAAAGTAAAAATAAAAAAACACTTAAAACCTGCCAACACACACAGATGCATGGTTCCTTACTTGACTGATTAAGGAAACCTTGGGAATTGACCTAAATTAAAACTCCTGATGTTTTAACGAGTCCGGCATCTGCAAGCAGCCTTTTTCAGTTTGACAAATAACAGCATACTTCATGATCTTTTCCACAGTGTTCCTTCTTGTCCCCACGGTGTGGCTGTGAACTTTTCATCCTCTTTCTAATAAGATGACCTGATATCATAAAACGATACGTCAGAGGAGAACAAACTGGTGGAGAGCTGACTACTAGTACTCTGTGTTCCCTTTGAAACTACCAGCATCACTTGTTGGCTTCTGTCACACCTGTGTAAGTCAGGAGTTATTTGTGAACCTGGAAAAGATTAATTATGGTTTGTCATTGCAAGTAAATTCTAAATGATAAATTATGCTATAAAATACTTCTTTCAGATATGTTTTGCACGACTAAAACTAGAAATGATTTTAGACATTTTAGTCACATGTTGAATAACTCGCAGATCTTTCCCTCAAAAATCAAGCTCCAGAAGAAAAAAAATACCAAAAAAATAAATAAAACAATTTCAAGTCACAGGGGAGCTGCCTCTGCCTGTCATCCTGTCCCGTGATTCTCAATGCAAATATCTAAAAGAGGTTTATGGAAATCCAAGGTATCCAGCCTGGTTTGGCATGTAAAACAGAGCCGTGAGGATTGTTGTCTGCACTGCCAACATTTGTATCAGTAAATCCCACCACTCTGAGAGGTAAAGGAATAAAAATTATAAAACAAGTTTAGCTCAGTTGTCCACCAACCTGCAGCAACAGCTCACGCTCTGAGAGATACTTCAGTTTGAAAAGCAGTTTAAAGGTAGTGACTCTGGACAAGGTAAGCCCTTCCAGCTTCCAACTTTGGATTTAAATAAGTGCAGACACAATTAGCCGATTAGTCAGAGTGCTTTCATTTTTATAAACTGTGCTGGTTTATAAGATGGTGTTTTCTCACTTGATTTTAGACGTTTGTAAAATGCATTGGCATGCTTGTTTATTATAATTTTAGACTGAATTGTGTATTTGCTTATTTTTTATATATATTTAAAGTATTTTAAGATGTGCACCTGCTTTTGCCTGTGGAAAAAAAAACATCAGGTACTTCTGTAAGGCTGGTTGTCTGAGTAAACAGGGAACATCAGCAACATAATGTGCAAGACATCTCTGCAGGCTCTGAGTCAGTATGCTCCTTCACAACTTTATTCAACAATTTTGTAAAGGTAAATATATTTATACAGCGCACTTCACGGCATTCTGGCCACTCAAAGCACTTCCCTCTATAGCCACATTCTATAGTGCACCTTGCCCAGGGACACACCTTTAGTCGCCCCTGTGCCTGTAAACAAAACATTTACTGTCTATGTGCTCAAGTCTGGTGTAACATTGTCCTTCAGACTGCTGGTCATTTTGTACATTTGCAGTTTTGGTTGTTTTGGACCCACGTTCTTCAGTACCAATTGCTGCCGTCTACTCTGGCACATTTTGTACCAACCGTGTGTCAATGTGTACCCATCAGGGGGACATTTCGTACCCCATTTTGATAACTGATGATTTTAAAGGAGACCTATGATGCTTCTTTGAACGAATTAGGATAACATGTTAATTACATTTTTTTATTTTTTGTTTTTGCAAAAAAAAAAATCGTTCTCACATTCAGTGTTGCAGTACTCGACCCCATTTTGTTTTTTTGATGGCCTGGGACTCGACCGCATTTGGTCTCGGTCTTGTTCTGGTCTCGGGCGCTGAAGACTCGGGATTTTATTTCAAGACCAGTCAATTTCCACCGCAACTGTGGAAATATCACTAAACTTACATCATACTGCCCAGCTTATTTGTTTTCACTGGATGCTACGGAAGAGGAATAGGGCCACCGGAAAAAAAAAATAATAATAATTCTGACTTTAAAGTCTGATTTTTTTTTTTTTTCGGTGGCCCTAATCCTCTTCCGTAGATACAAAACGCACCGATTAAAATCCAAACAATAACGTCACTTACCAATTACGTGTTTCTGTTACCCCTCCCCACCTTTCTCTCGCGCGCGGCGCTCCCAGACATGCGCAGTGTTTTGTTTTTTTTTTGTTGTTTTTTGAGCGGCAGAAGATGTCCGTCTAATCGTCAGTAATAGAATTGCGCTGCATAAATCATAAGAAATCCGATGGCGACAGCTAATTCAGCAGCGCTAAGCTTTCACAGACGGTGGAGACTACGTCTAACTTTTTTCATCACTTAGAAAAGAAGCTCAAAGAAAGGTAAGCTCCGTTGACGTGATGTTAGCAAAGCTAGCTGTACAGACACACATAAGCATTTGTCATAGAAAAAAAGTCACTCACTGCACTGAATTATTGTGCGGAGGTGTTGACTAACGTGTCACTTATATCGGACAACACTGTGTCCAAAAGTCTGCAATATGGTGATGTGACATTCATGAACGATCTGAGTTTTCTGAACTTCCCTTTACTAAGAAGACAGGACTGGAGCCTCACTGAGAGCCGTTCTTTGTTCTTCTAATGCTCTGCGTACACTGCAGTAGCTGTCATTATTTCATTTAATTATATACATTGATATTTATGTAATTAGCCAATAAATAAAGCACAAGAAAGAGCACGTAGAGCATGCGCATTGCTCATTGATTGTTTTCATTCAAAGTGGTCATGGTGAGCGCCTTGTACTTGGTTACTTCTTGCTTGTTGCTTTTTGGTCAGTGTTCATAGTTGAGCGTTGTTTACCGTCAGGGCATTGCCTCAATTGCTATGTTTAATGGTGCAGACAGTGGTGATTTCTGACATGAATTATATGGGCAAATGCCCAGGACATTATCTTTTTAGATAAGCAGAACAAAGAGTTTGTTCTGCTTTTAATATTGGTTAAATTTATTTCAGTTCTAAGTATTTAATATCTAGGTGTTTTTATGGGGATGTGAATCTTTCAGATCAATTTGATTAGCAATTTTGATCATATTTCACATTTTATTTGTGTCATGCAGTGCGGGGCGCTGGTCTTGGTCTTGACTCGGTCTCGACTTCCCTCGGTCTTGGTCTTAACTTGGTCTCGGACCCTAAAAGTCTTGGTTTTGTCTCGGTCTCGATACACTCTGGTCTTGGTTTGTCTTGGTCTCGGGTTAGGTGGTCTTGACTAACACTGCTCACATTATGAAATGTCACCTGGTCAGTTCTGCCTATTTTGTACTTCTTTAAGAATGAGCTGTCACAATTATACAAATAAGCTGCTGTTGGCCACGCCTCCAACTAAGTGTTTACATTTTATACACGTGAAAATGATGGCAGACAGACACGCAATTGTAGATACATCTTTGACCCTGAGTCAGATCCAGAAGCAGAGCTTCCTGCACAACCATCCATGCAGCAAATGATTTCTTAATGATAAGTCAAAGCTCCTGTAATCTCAGGCGGGGGCTTGAGCTTTTTACCCTGTACGCAGTCCCTGCTCTTAGCATTTCAGAAGGGCCGACCCGACCCTGTGTGCGCTTTTACAAGATAACTTTTTTTTCTTTTTGTGGTTTCTGAAAACGATGGGACACCCCACCATCGTAATCTGAGAGTGACATCTGCCTCGCTCTTCCTGATCATTGGGCTAGGACTGCGGGAGGATTTTTACCTGCAGATTGGCAACGAACACTAGGAACAAAACTTTCCTTCTGTCAAAGTCTGTTGGTAAATCATGTTATGTATTGACAGTTTCTTTCGAAAGAGTTCTTCTTGAAGTGAAGTTGCTGGGAGAATGTGCATGGATACATCAAAACACTTGTGTTCTCCAGCAACTATTGTGTAGCACATGCTGCGGTAAAACCGGCTGACCAAACATGCTTGTCTTCTAATCACACAAGAGCTTCGCTTGGGTTGATGAGGGGCAGGGTTCTTGGTTGCAAAGTAACGGGGGAGTGCCCGCTGGTTGTGACTTAATAATCAGAAGACTATTGAAACGGCTCGTTTTGCAGACACCAAAAAATATACAGCCAGAAATTGGCTGAGTAGGGTAGTTTTAGAGCTTGAACTGCTTTTAGAAGAAATAAAGAGTGCATGATTTTGTCTGGGAACTATCCATTACATCAGATGGCATGGGTATTTTTGCCCAGTCTCTTTATTATGGTGGAAGAAAGACCTCTGACTTTATTTGATGCAAGTGAAGCCTGGAGTTCTTTGGATGTTGTTTGGGGTCTTTTGTGACCTCTTGAGTCGTTGCTTTGCTCTTAGGGTAATTTTGGTCGACCGGCCACTCCTGGGAAGATTCCCCATTGTTCCACATGTTCTCCCTGTGTGGATATCGGCTCTCACTGTGGTTCAGTGGTGTCCCAAAGCTTCAGAAATGGCTTTGTAACCCACTCCTGACAGATAGATCTTGATTGCTTTCTTCATCTATTGTTGCTAAATTTCCTTAGATCTTGGCTTAATGTCTAGCTTTTGAGAATTTTTTGGTGTACTTCACTTTGTCAGGCAGGTCTTTAAATGATGTCTTGATTGAAAACAGGTGTGGCAGTAATCAGACTTGTGTGCAGCCAGAGACAGTGAACTGAGATGTGATAAACCATAGTTAAGTTTTAATGGAGCAACAATCACTTTTTTATGTTTCAGGTTTGGATTTTTTTTTTCTCCATTAATAATAAGCATTTAAAAACTACATTTTTTGTTTGCTTGTGTTGTCTTTAACTAATGGTTAAATTGGTTTCATGATCTGAAACACTGAAGTGTGATGAACATGCAAAGAAAACAGGGAGGTGGCAAACACTTTTTCACACAACTGTATCCAAGGGAACTTGTCCTTTGGATACAGGACAAGTTCTGTATCCAAAGGATATTATAACAGATTATAACCGAAATATAGAAAATTACTTTAAATCTCCTCTGCCAAGTTCAAATTGACTCATTACTGGTAGGAGACCCTCCCAAGTTATATCATATCCAAAAAAGTTCAATACTTAATAACCAACACTAAGGTACAAAATGTTCAAGGAGTGAAATGAATGACACTATCGCTCCCCAATTATTCAGAAAGTGCACCTCTGTTTCTTACATGCATAGTTTTTAGTCTCAGATGTCATTTTTTTGTTTACACCTCTACCTGCATCTGGCTCTGCAATACATATAGAGACAGATGTGACTGCAAATGCCTCGCTACCGTTATCAATACACAGCTGACTGCTGACAGGGCCTTGTGCGGGTGGTAATCGTGGGGGGATGGGTAAGTTTCCTTTACCAGGTAATGTCTCCTGTTGTGAAACAATGTGACAGAAAATCAGTACGTCTGTGATGTCTCAGCAGTGTTTCTTTGCCCCTCTACATTCTCCTCAAGGAGCTCATCCAAAGCCCACCTCAAACATAGCGTATGTAGCCGGCGGATGACTCATCCTCGGGAGAAAGGAGCTGTATGGTGCAGGTAGCCTTGCAAATAAACATTTCACGATTTGCAGTGTCTACTCAAGTACTTTGCTGAGTTGAAGTCGGATCCATCAGACTGCAAACTCTGTAGGCTAAAATGCCCCCCCTGTGTGTGTTGTATACGTGGTGATTTTATTGCTAAAAGACAACACTTGGCAAGGCACATTCTTTGTCATTTTGTTTATTGAAACAGCAAATTTGTCATCAATGCAGCAATTGCCATGGAGACAGGGTTAAGTCCCAAACCTGCTGCTGTTTTACACTGAAAGCTTATTACCACAACTTCCAGTAATCCACGAGTGGACGTCTGACTCCTCCTCCCTGTGGACGGCTAAGATTTGTAAGTATGCTCACATTCAAATGACTCTTGATTCCTGGCAGTGTTTTGGACATGATTCCCTTAAGAAGCTCAGTAAAAAATGCTCCCTTGGTTTCCTTTTTGTTTCAAAGTGAAACGTTTGCCACTGTGGGTGGTTTTACACTTTATTATGAGGTAGCTAAAGTGATGCATCAATGTTTTGATGATTTAGATGTGATTTTGTTCATTCATTTGGAAATTGTATTTTTTTATTGTTTCATTTTATGAGCTTCCAGCTCAAAAGAAAGGAGAACCCTGTATTCAGTAAACATATCTATGGAATCTATGCAGCTTACTGTACAAAAGAAGATCACGTAGTGCTGCTAAAAAGTATTTTCCCCTTTGCGCATCTCTTCTGTTTTTACTTTACTGTCACACCTAAATATCTGAGCTCAAACATTATTATCAAAGAAAACCTAATTAGATACAAAGACTAATTTCAAATGATGAATTTCATTTATGAGCTGGAAAAGCAACTATCCAAACCAACACTGCCCTAAGTGAAAATATTTCCCAGCTGTAGAATCAAGAAATCATTTAAGTAGATCCTATTGGACAGAATGAAGTAGAACATCTCAAAGTAGTGGTGAAGTCATTGTTGAAAATGAGAATTTGTTTTCAATCAACTCACTTGATAAAATAATGGTAAATTTAAAAAAAGACAAAACAATGAAATGTAATCAAAAAGTGTCCTGAAGACTCATCCAGGAGATCACAAGTTAACCTAGAACACATATTTATCTCTGTCAACTTTTGTTTACTTTGCTATTAAAATTTGCTTGATGAATAAAAGCAGAAGAAATCTGTAAGGGGGAGAAATTTCAAAATACTGTATATTATGTATCAGCTGGTCACCTTTTTATGAAGAAGTTTTTTTTGTAAAAGATTAAAGTTGCAATATCAAGAATATAGTGGCTGTGTAATTGCAAAAATAAAAGTTGACATATTAATTACAAATAATTCTGTTTAATTCAAAATACATTTTTTGAATGGATTTTTTTTTTTTTTAATTCATTTGCTTTAAAATTCCAATTTATTGTTATATTTAATCACAAATACTTGGTATTTCACAAATACTTGGTATTTGGAAATAAATATTGGGAAAATTTTTGAAATATGTTAAAGAAAAGTTGGAATGTTGAAATTGCTGTGTTCTTTCCAAGCAGGTTTGATATGTATTTTGATAGCCTACCTTAATCATTTCAACTACAATCTGAAAAGTGGGAATCAACAACGTCCTCCAAGTGACCCTCAAAGCTCATCATACTTTTATTTTCCTGTTGAACACAATACTTTTCTGCATAAATCTTCCATATATTGTAGAGTGAATTTACATAATTTTAAGTCATACAGACCCAAAGCACTTTGCACATTCACCCTACCCATTCATACACAGATATGCATATTGGTAGGCAAGTTGGAGTTAAGTGCCTTGCCCAGGGGCACATCAAACCATAACAGACAGATGCTGGAATTGAACCTACAACCTTTCAATTGTAAGACAACAGTTCTACCACAATAAACAAAGAAAAAAGTGGCTACTGTAGAACAGATGGGAGATTTTTTTTTAATAATTAAGGATAAGTGAACATAACAACTGACTTGTTGAATGGATGAATAAAAAACCACTTAAAACGATATATTGTTGTTTAGGAATTTCTAATAAGACTGTGCAAACATTCAGAAACAAACAAGTTTAAATCACGATGGATTTGCTTTGATATTCAGACACAAAAGAGTGCACCTGTTGAGAAAATCCCTGTGGTCAGAGGCTGTCACAAGAGTAGCAGTATGTTGTCACATCTCACATTGTGTGCAGCATTTTGGACTGGTTCACTTCTGCCAACTTCTGGATTTGAACTTTAGCTGATTTTTCTTCGGTGATGTTACCATTCAGCTAGAAGTTGCTTGAGCAATTCAGTTAAGTGCAGAGCAAGATTCATGCTTACTGCTGATGAAAAATACATATGCTGACTGTTTAATTTTTTGCTTCTTCTTTCTTTCTCCACTGTAGTATCATGAGAAACCTTAATATTTCCACATGGCAGAAATGTGGAAATATTATTTGGGAGTCCTCTCTGTTTTATTTTGGTGTCATTTTTTAAAAAATTGAGCTACAAAAAGTTGCATTGTGCTCTTCGCTTCGCATACAAAGATTCTGCAAGTTTTGAGGCATAAAATAACACTGCATTTGTTTGGTACATACTGACAAGGCTGTACCTGAAATGTTTGGTATGAATACATGTACTATTACACCCCCCCATATGACAGTAGTTGCTAAACCTTCAGTTCGTGGGGCTCATTTTGGGGGTTTTTTTAGTCCCTTACAGATGCTTTGTGTGCGTCAATAAGTAGATCCATCCATCCATTTTCTGTTCACCCTTGTCCCTAATGGGGTCGGGAGTTGCTGGTGCCTGTCTCCAGCTGCGTTCCGGGCGAGAGGCGGGGTTCACCCTGAACAGGTCGCCAGTCTGTCGCAGGGCAACACAGAAACAAACAGGACAAACAACCATACACACACACTTCAATAAGTAGATGTTATATAAAATTATACAGAAAACTCCATAACTAATCCATTGTTACAACACTTCTCCTGAATTATGTTTAGGCAGAAACAAGTGTTTGTGGGCATGTTTTTCTTAATTGCAAGCTTAAGGACAGTAAAGTGAGTATGAGTGCTGCCAGTGGTTCCAAGGACAACGACGTGAAGATTTCTCCTTCCATGAAAATGACATTAAAAGTTATTTTTTTCTTAATTGTTATGAATATCGTTCAGGTAAATATGACTGATTATTTACAGCAGACGAAGCCACAAAGGGCAGGGTAAAAGACCTGCTTCTTTATCATCTTTAGAGCACTGGTTTTGATCTTATTAAAATTCAAGTAACAATAATTATTGATTAACCACTGGTTGATGGTGGCCAACCAGTGGTTAATCTGGTTGGCCACCACTTTAACCACGACAAGTAGATGAACTCAATAGGGTTAATAGAACAGCTGGATATAATCACCATATAGATAATAAGACATTCCATAGTATTTGCTAAATATCTTCTTAAAAGTACTGGTCCAAAATGTGAACCATGAGGTACCCCACAGGAAAGCTGACCACATTCAGATATAACCTGAATTATAAAAACATTGCAATTGAAGCCAACAAGGTATTCGGTAAACCGTTGGAAAATCACACCAATGAGCCCCTTCACGTAGCAGAATCTGTGACTTATGTTGTTACCAACAGTTTTGAAAAATTGTGAGACTTTGTTTCTAATGTTTTTTAACCACACAATGCTTCTAGCAGTCTGATCAGACAGGATTAATACCTGCATTAAGATAAAAACTATGTGCACATTTTAGCAGATAGTAGTGAACAGGTTATCTGAACTTTCTCATTTTAAACATTCCAGTTTACAAGATACAAATTGCCTTTTTGAACTACTCAAACTTATATTCAGAGATTTAACTGTATTTCAGCGAACAGCAAAGTACCGGCTGATTTAACAGCATAGGCCTTACGGTAACATTGTGAGTGGAGTTGCTGTTTTTGAACAATTGGGGATTCACTAAAAACAAACAAGCTTAAAAGAAACAGCTAGCTTTGCATTTTTTTAATCGAAACTTCAATTTGGCTGCCAGCTTTGATAGCTGAATTGTTTGGTTGCTCTCCTCTCAGAGCCAAAGTAGCCCAGTGTTCACAGTATTTTTCCATGTTTGTGCAGCTGCGTCATCTTCCACATATTTGTTTACCCAGTAAAAAGCAGCAAAGATTCAATGTCAAATCCAACTAATACTGAATACTATACCTAATATACCTTTTCAATGGAGTAGTGTGAGTTATGTTTTTGAGAAAAGGGTTTTGCATATTAATTGTTCAGTTGTATGACTTCTCAGAGACTATGTTACATTTTATAGGGTCAAAACAAGGAGTTTTGTTAAAATCTTTCATTAACTACTACATTCCTATTTCCTGAATATTGTATGGATCCCCAAGAAATGCCAAAATAAGCACCATTAAGAGATAAGGGTGTGTGCTCATCAAGTCAAAAAAGAGAGGAAAACTGTTTCTAAAAATGACTATTAATCAGTGCTGGTTAGTACACCATGCAAATGATTTATAAATGCTTGACAAGGTTTTATAGGAGCAGCGTTTTGGGTAAGCATAAACACAGATCGTTTTGTTCACTTGATTGGCATGTTGGGCTGAATAATACAGCATGTGTGTCTTCAAAAATGTATTATTTCTAACGTTGGACTGCTGTGGCCTATGTATGACCCTAAATGTGGTGCTGTTTCACAACCACACAGTCTTATGCATTCTCAAAATGCAAATCCCTTCCAACTCTGTCAAACACTGGAAATGCCATCAAATGTGTCTCTGATGTATCCTCTGAGTTTGGGCACCTTGACTCACTGTCTTGACTTACTGTTAGATACTACGGTAACTGCTTGATAACACATTGTTCAGCTGGTAATTCCACCCAATTCTTGTTCCCAATGTGCCAGCTCCCTGCAGATCAAATTATTTACATACCCACTGTTTGTAAAACAAATTATGTATTCTGAAGTCGGCCAGGTTCTCCTTGTTCAGCTCTGATCAGCAGGTGAAATACTGAAAAATGGTTAATCTTGCTTTATATTACATCTAACTCAATACCCCCAGTTCTTTTTGTATGTAGTTGCATCTTCAAATAGCATCTTCTTTGAGAAATTTTGTATCGAGTTTACTGCGTAAGTGTCCTCACATTTTGTGACGCTGCAACCACAAACTTCAATTTATTCCACTGGGTTTTTATGAAACACAAACATCATGATTCTGCCACTAAATTGTGTCACCACAAGGATGGGGTGTTCAAGGGGAGAAGTCGTGTTAGTTTTTTGTCCCAAGCAGCATTTTATATGAAGACCAGGATACAGATTTGTTTTTATCTGACAAGTCCATTTTCTTCCATGGTGGCTGAGTCAACTACATGGTTTGTAGCAAATGTTTAACAGCAATTTATTTGTCTGCCTTTCAACAATAACTTTCTTCTTGCCACTTTTCCATAAAGACTAGATTTATGACATGCAGTGCTAGTCCATTCGAAAGATTTTTCCAACTGAACTGTGGATCTCTGCTTGTCTTGCCTGGTCTAATAGTCTAGATCAGAAACTATTACACCATTATAAAATGGAAGACTACACTCTTTCAATTTTATACTGGTGGATTTAGCACCTAATTTAAAGATTGGGATATTGTTTTAATCTAACCCTGTTTAATTTTTCTCCACTACCTTATTCCGGATTTGTCTGATCTGTTCCTTGGTGTTTGTGATGTTGTGTGTTCAATAATATTCTCTAACAAACCCCAAAAGCTTTCACAGAGCAGGCATATTTATACAGAGACTGCATTACAGGCAGGTGCACTTTATTTACTGTTCAGGAGATTTATGAAGGCAAGTGGTTGTCCTGTAAGGATCTTATAATTATGACTGTGATCCATTCTGGCACAGGAAGGCATTGCAGAGGAACCTATAACACATTGTTATGGTTTTCTCCGGGAACAAGAAGCCGACTCTCCCCCGGCTGCATGGGGAGAGTCAAAGCAACACCACCCCACAGGACCTTCATCTTCCCTGACATCCTTTCTTTTTTATTCTATAGCTTAACTTTTTATTCCAGTCTAATTGGATTTGTTTCGAATAAAGTTAGAAACACATCCATGTTACACCTACACAGGTGTTTCCACTTGCCTCACTTGATTAGACCTCCTCTCAGGACTGTGTGGGTGTGTACAAGCAGCGTAATTCACATCTGCATCACTACCCTCCACCTCCCTCTTCCAGTTTTGTTGCACTAGTTAGGGAAGCACCAGGGTGTGAATTACACTGAGACATTCAGGGAGGTTGACTTTTTCCTCCAGGTTGTGGTATAACACTTATAAAATACAATGAGTGTTTGATTTTGTCTTAGTCATAGATTGCAATAAAGTATATTCAGTCCATGCGATAAATATCCCATATTAATATTTAGATGTCTGCAACAAACCATAATACATGTAAAGTGCTAACAACAGATCATCATTATAAAGCAGAAGCAGATGGTGTCCACATGGACCCCTTTAAAGTAAGACCCCCAAAACACAAAAATAAAAAAAATATTAAACAGAAGGGAAAAATTAGCAGAAATACTTTTGCAATAATTTTACACAAGCAGACTGTTTTATTTCAAACACTCTCCCCTCCTTATTTTTCATCTGTTTGTAAGTAGAGACTCTCAAAAGTCAAGCCACGTCTACCAGTTCTGCACATCTTACGATTAACATTTTTGCCAATCATCCTCAAAATATCTTGGGCTCAGTGTCACTAATTGGGCTGGATGAAGACTCAAGTCTGCCACGGATTCTGAATTGATTTTACTGTAGATCTGAACATGATAAGAAAAATGTTGAACTTTGATATAAACTATTCTATTGTAGCTCTGGCTTTGTGTTTAGGATTATTGGCAGGCTGACATTCTCCCCGATCTTAACTCCTTTTACATGCAGTTATTATAAAATACTTACCAAACTTCCAATCTATTCCCTTTTGAAAACCAGGGGACTATACTTTAAAGTCGGCTTCACCAACCCTTAGTTAGTGGTCATAATCCAATCCAGAATTATGCCAGAACCTTTTGGGCTGTTTCAGAAAGCATTTGGTCAAAATGCAGCATGTTAAGAGCGATGTTAGGCAGAAATCAAAGAGGACTGTTATGGTCAACTTCAGGTGAGTCAATAATTACAATACATGTGTCTTAAAATATGTATTAAAATTCCATAGTTGTAATGTACAAACTAAAAACATTTTTTATTATTTGACTGTAGCATGACTGCACACAAATTGATTTAATCTGAATCTATACATTAGTCCAGGGGTGCTCAAGTCCAGTCCTCGAGAGCTACCACCCTGCAACTTTCAGATGCACCCCTGCTCCAACACACCTGAATCAAAT